>PVJS01004313.1:0-69809 GCA_004027185.1 Glis glis
CTACCTCTGAGCCACATCCAATCCTATTTTATTTTTTATTTTGGGTCCCACTAAGTTGCTGAGGCTGGCCTTGAGCCTGCAATCCTCCTGTCTCAGCCTTCCAAGTACTGGGATTACAGGGTGCGCTACCACACCTGGCTTGGTTTTCTTATCTTTAACATAGGGACTCTACCTCTTTTCTGCTTGATTTCCCTGCAAGATGCATTGTGGTGATATAGCTATATACACAAACAAGGAGAGTATCACACACTATTACCATTGCTATGAACAGTACCATTAGATTTATTAGTTCCAAATGGCTTTTCCAAATTAGTTTCTAATTCTGAGTCCCATGTATCATTAAATATCCTACTTCCTGGTGGCCTGACCTCTTAACCATCCCTGCTGGAGGAATGGTTGAAAAGCACTTTTCCCCCTTCCTTTTAGCCATCCAAACCAGAACGCTGAAGAGCTGAAGACAGGAGGGCGAGCCAGGGGCTCCGGTCAAGACCAGAGATTGGAAGGTAGGGGTCGCAATAGATCAGTTTCGGCATTAAGAGAAGGTCCTGGGGGATGGGGTAAGAGGCCCTGCCCGTGCTGTCTGATACAGTAACCATCAGCCATGGGTGGCTACTTAAATTAATTAAAATGGAATGCAGTTTAAACTCCCTTGCTCTCTTACATTGGTCACATTTTGAATGCGCAATAGTCACACGTGGCAAGTGTACCATCTTGGTCAGTGCTGAAAGAGACCATTTCTGTCACTGCAGAAAGTTCTTCCAGACAGGCTGCTCCAGACCTTCTTTGGGATGGACGGGTTATTTTTTTTCCCCATTATAGATCCAAATTTCAGCCAGATAACTGCCCTGTAATGTCAGTGCACCTGGATGCCGGGTGAGCTAGGCTATTTCACCATCGCTTCCCACCTGCCATCCACAGACCCAAGCCCCCAAACCCCTCAGCCCAGAGGGAGACTGGGAAGTATTGACGGGAGATGGGAGCCACTCTCTGGGAGAAGCTGGAATGTGGGAGCCTGGAGGAGACGTTTTGGCAGCAGCTAGGCTAGTGAGGACCTTCCCTGGACCCTTGGGAACAGCCAGGGTCAAATGGAAGACATTCCAAAGCCAAATTAAGACCCTGGGAGCTTTCCTTTCTATCCCAGCCCTTTAAGGACACCAGCCAGCCTCTGTCAGCTGCTGTCACATCTGACACTTTGAGGACTGGCCCATTAGGGTTGGGTGGGAAGAGAACCATCAGAGAATTACAGGTCGGAGCCCATGGCATCCTGCTCTTTCTTGGGAACCGACCTAGGCTGAGTCAGTCATGCACTGCTCTTAGCTTCTCTTCTGGAAGTTGAACTGAAGTCAGGGTTCAAGCCAGGTTATGTCACACTGCTAGCTTTAATTTCTTCATATTGGGGACTGAACCCAAGGGCATTCTACCTCTGATCTACACCCCCAGTCCTTTTTATTTTTTAATTTGAAGCAGGGTCTCACTAAGCCGTACCTGGCTTGCACCTGTAGTTTTAGATGGAGATTCTTTAGCCACAGAGACATAAAACAGTGCTGTAAGCTCGATGTAGTTGCAGTTCTCTGTCCTTTGCTTTGACCCACCTGGATGAAAGATCAGTAGAGGCACGCTTTCTGAGGCAGAGGCAGGGTTCTGTGCCCTCACAGGCTTCATGCAATTAGAAATCCCCAAGCCGCAAGGCGTGTTGGCGCACGCTTGTAATCCCAGTACTTGGGAGGCTGAGACAGGAGGATCGCAACCTAGTGAGACCCTGTATCCAGATAAAAAAATGAAATAGGGCTAGGGGTGTAGCTCAGAGGTTCAAGCCTCAGTACCAAAGGAAAAAAGAAAAAGAAATCCCAAGCCAAGGCCAGAGACTGATTAGGGTGCTGTCCCTCAGGTGTAGGGTTAGGACTTGGCAGGATTCTTATCTTCTCCTTATTCATTCCAAGTGTCCAACAAGCCATTAATTTCAGCAATAAGAAAAACACATGTTGATATTCAATTCGCAACCTAAGAAATCATTGGCTGTTGGTTGAGATGTCTGTGGCAGAAGGCCTACTATTGCCCTTTCTGATCTAATGCTAGCTGACCTCCCTCAGCTATGCATCCCTGACCATGACCACTGGGTGGATGCATCCCATCATCCTGGTTTTGCTAAAGTACTTAGAAGGAAGTTCAGAAGTATAACACGTAATAGGAAAACTTTCATAGAGCGAACTCAAGTGACTTGAAAACACGGAGCTAAAGCTGAACGGATCCCACCTGTTCTGAACCCTGGGTGGATTCTCCCCGTCCCTGTCCCCAGTCTGTGGTCCCTCGAACACCGTGTGTATAACTCACACCCCCCTGGGCATCTTTCCTGAGAGCTTCTGCTGGCTTCCTCTGGCTTCTACTCTTCTGGTCCTAAGTTTAGGATTCTGTTCCTCACTAGGGGGCATCTTCCAAAATCTCAATGGTCTCTCACTCTAGGAAACTGATTTTTTGTCGACTGAATCTGGAATCGTTCTACTTTTTCTGTTCTCTGTAAGACTTTTATTTCAACAATTGTCACACCATTTGTGCCTAATTTAGCTTCATCCTCATTTAAACAATTTGTTTAATTTTAACCTCAAATTCAAAACTGAGTAGGACTAGGAAAGTGTGTGTGTGTGTGTGTGTGTGTGTGTGTGTGTGTGTGTGTGTGTTGCTGGGGATTAAACCCAGAGCCTTGTGCTTGCTGGGCAAATGCTCTACCACTGAGCTACACCCCCAGCCTGGTAGGAAACGTTTTGAAGGGAAGGACGTGTGTGTGTGTGTGTGAGTGTGTGTGTGTGTGAGTGTGTGTGTGTGTGTGTGTGTGTGTGTGTTTCTGGGGCTTAATGCAAGGTCTGGCACTTATTTGCCAACATTAAATGGTTGCTGAATAAAAGAAATGTGGATGATTGAATCATCTGTGGGTGTGGAGTTTTTTATTCCAGTGGTGGTTCATAAAATAGTAGACTATTACATAATAAGGCACATTTTTACAGCCTCTACTATGTGTCAGACTCTAATTGCCTTATAAAATTGCTCATTCAATCTTTACAATAGTTCTGTGATGTAGATGCTATCTCCATTTTACAGAAGAAGAGACTGAGGTGCAGAGAACTTAAATGACTTGCCTATCATCACATAGCCAGGAAATGAGAGGACCAGGATTTGAACTCAGACACTCTGACTCCAAAATATGTGTCTGTTCCCTTCCTATGCTTTATTTATTTGGTACTGGTGATTGAACCCAGGGGCATTCTACTTCTCAGCTAGACCATCAGCCCTATTTTATTTTTTATTTTGAAACACAGTCTTGCTAAGTTGCTGAGTGTCTCACTAAGTTGCTAAGCCTGGCCTGGAACCTGTGATCCTTCTGTCTTATCCCCCCCAGGTGCTAGAATTACAGGCATGCACTACCTCGTCTGGCTCTAAAAAATGGAATCTTCATCGCTACCTCATATCATACACAAAAATAATCTCTTAAGTATGTTCAATCGATCTTCCAGTTCAATGGCTAAAAGCCAATAAATTGTCAACCTGAGAATTATCAGTGAATTTGGGCTGCCTTTCAGGCATGGAGAGCCACAGGAATCAGTGGGAAAGACAGGAGTTTTATTTTCGTAGTCATCTCCTGGAGGACTCCATGTGTCTGTGAGTGTGTGTGTATGGGTGAGGAGGGATTGTCAGGGAAGAAAGAAGAAAGAGAAGGTTGGGAATCAGGAGGAGGAGCTGCAGGGGAAGGGGAGCCTTCCTTCTGCCCTTTGTCACTGGGGCAACCCTGGTCACAGTCACAGCAGTGGGTGAGAGGGCCTGTGTCACTGAAAAGCAACCCCTGGGGCTTGTGGTCACCAAGAAACCTGCATGTTTGTGTGAAATTTCCTGATTTTTGGAACAAGGCACCTCTTCCTGCTGGAAGCAAGGTCTACTAGTTGGGGAACTCCAATCTAAGACTCCAGGAGTTTCCGGGATTCAGAATTGTAAAGATTTCTTAAAGACCTAGAATTAAATGCAAATGTCTACATCTAAGTTACCGCAAGGAGTCAACTGATTTTTCTGGCCCTTTCTCAGGAGCTGTGTTGGATTTGTTGCAGGATTTCTGCTTATATTTTCCAAACATCATACATCTATGCTCCACTTCACAGTTTTTATATCACATTTCCATATCATGCATATCATGATTTACTTAATACTTTTCTCTTTACTAGCTAGCTCTGCATTAACTCAGGTTTTGAAAACTTGGGCTGCCATAGCCGATAATAAAATCACAGGTTTGAAGTGGCAGACATAGTTTTCTCCAAATGCATTAAAATACGTAGATGACCAATAGTAATACTGCTCGTTCTGTCTACCGCGTAGAATCATGCCCTGGCTCATACACCTCTCATGGGCAGGAAGTGCTGCCATTTCAAAAGGAACTCTCAGATCAAGGTTAAGATGGAAAGTTGGAGAAGCAGAAAGAGGCACTGATTTGCGGGGCTGGGAGAGGAGGAGGAGCCGCATTAGAGACAAATTCTATTCTACTTGATGAGAAATATGGGGATTTTCTAGTTTAACTGTTAAAGACATGCTGAGGTTTTATTAAAGAGCTCTTCCGCCCCCACGATTGGTTTAGAAAAATCTCTGCCTATCTCCCATATTTCATTTGCCTGTTATCTCCCTACTACTAAAAACAATTTGCATGAAAACAATCACTCTTGGCTCACAGGAGTCCTGGGGCTCCTGCTGGTTTCTTGCTGGCTCAGGCTGATGCTTTGTCTGTGATTTAATCACAAGCTCCTGCTTAGGGTACAGTTAGGAACTAGCAAGTTGGGGAGCCAGGCTGCAGACACTGGGAGGTGGCATTGCTATTTGGAACCCTTGAGGGTTGATTCCCAGGGAAGAGATGCCTTGGAAAGGTACCCAAGGGCTGGAAATGAAGTGAGCAGGCAGGGAGGTGGGAATTGAATTTTATACAGTGCATGGTACAAAGAGTTTCCCCCTCCAGGATAATGGAAGCTGGGAGTTTTGAGTAGCTGATGGGAAAGAGTCCTTGTTCGGAGCATCTTGCCTTGGGCAGAAATGACAAATGGACATTCACCACGGTTCAGTCCTTGGCATCCTTAGTGGGGAATATCAAGATGTGCTGGGTGGAGCTTACCCTCCTGACACCAGTAGGAGAGAGCATTTTTAGAATTCTTTTCCAGGAGGAATGATAGCTATTCTTTTTTCCACCTTGTTTTCTTATTTAAAGCAACTTAAGATTATAAAAGCATTTCTTCAGGACAGAGACTGTGTTTGTATTCTGCTCGCTATTGAACTGCTATCCATGACTAGCATGTCTTAATTGCTTGACTATTAGTTCAATTAAATCAAGTCATTTAAATTATTAATTAATTAAATTAACTAACACATTTTTTGGGGGGAAAGGAGCAGTGTAAAAAAAGAAATAAAAACCTCCAATAATGCCACTGACAGAGATAGCCTGTCATATTTCACTTCTAGTCTTTTTCTTTGCATATACATTTTTCCATGTGAAAGTGAGATCAAGCTTTATGATCAATTTTGTATTCTGCTTTTTAGAATTAATATTATGTCATGAGAGATTTCTAAGATCATTAGTTTGAAAGCACACCACTTTTAATTACTGGATGATACTTCAGTATGTTTGACCAGGGCCATACCTGGCACTCAGGGTACCTGCAAGTTCTCAGCTGGGACTTAGAACAATCAATGTTCCTTGCGTTCCTGGAGCTCCTTCTGGGCGGCAGGCTCTGCGTCTGACACCAGGGCACAGAGAGGGCGGCAAGCTCTAAGGAAGTGGTCAGAGAAGGGGCCATAGTGCAGGAGCCTGGGAGGATAGAAACTGCGAGGAGGTGGGAGGAGGGCCAGAACTGAGCAGTTCTCAGACTCCAAGGGAAAGGCTAGGGTCTGGGAGAAAGCAGACAAGCATCAAAGGAGACTGAGAAGCTCGGGCTGGTTTGCAAACCAATGCTCTGTGCTCTGCCCCCCCACCCCCTGGCCTACTCCCCTGTTCCTCTACAGCAGCCCTGCCCGTCTTGTTATGGAGCCTGCACCCGCTGTTCCTGCTGCCTGGAGCCCATCCTTCCATTTAAGGTTCCTGTCTTTCAGTTACTTAGCTCAATCCTCACATCCCTTTACTGACTTCCACAACTTGGCTACTTTCCTTTATTATACATTCTCAGAATCGCTGCTCTTCTTTGCAAACAAGTTATATTTATTGCTACAATCCTTGATTTCTGCATGCTTCCATCACTGGAAGCTTTGCAGAGCATTAAAAAATATATATATGTTGAGTGAAGTTGTGCACAGTGGCGCACGCCTGTAATCCCAGTGCTTGGGAGGCCGAGAAAGAGGATTGCAGGTTCGAGGCCAACCTGGGTAAATCAGACCCTGTTTAACCAAAAAAAAAAAAAAAAAAAGAAAAAAAAAGAAGAAAAGGGCTGGGAGTGTAGCTAAGAGGTAGAATACTCCTGGGATCAACTCACAGTCTCTTGTCTCTCTCTCTCTGTCTCTCTCTGTCTCTCGCTCTGTCTCTCTCTGTCTCTCTGTCTCTCTGTCTCTCTCTCTCTCTCTCTCACACACACACACACACACACACGTTGAATGAATAACTGAAGGTATGGGGTTGAAAAAGCTTTGCTTTCTTTATAAAGATACAATAGAAGCCAGGCATGGTGGTGCACACCTGTACTTGGGAGGCTGAGACAAGAAGATTGCAAGTTCAAGGACTATCTCTGCAATTTAGTGAGACTATCAGCAACCTAGTGAGACCCTGTTTCAAAATAAAAAAATAAAAAGGGCCAGGGAGTAGCTTGGAGGTAGAATGCCCCTGAGTTTAATCCCCAGTAACACACACACACACACACACACACACACACACACACACATGATACAATGGAGCTGGGCACAGTGGCATACACCTGTAATCTTAGTATTTGGGAGGCTGAAATAGGAGGATTACAGATTCGAGGTCAGCCACAGCAACTTAGTGAGAACCTGTTTCAAAATTAAAAAAAAAATATATATATATATATGGCTGTGGGTGTAGCTCAGAGGTAGAATGCTTCTGAGTTCAATCCCCAGTACCCAAAAAGTAAAAAAAAAAAAA
Source organism: Glis glis (assembly GCA_004027185.1). Lineage (NCBI taxonomy): Eukaryota > Metazoa > Chordata > Mammalia > Rodentia > Gliridae > Glis > Glis glis. The sequence continues at coordinate 7,109 of PVJS01004313.1, forward strand.
AGAGAGATACAATAGATATGAACATACAGAAGAAAAAAGAGCAGATAGAGGGGTCTTAGCACAGTTTTCCCTCCAGCTTTCTCCTGTACCCAAGGAGAAGCATTTACTGGGCAAGTGTTTGGGTACGGACACCTGGGTGGCCCATTTGAGGCGGGGCCAGGAATCAAGCCCATGAACTGGGCATTATCAGGAGTCCCGGTGCTACTCCTCTGACAGGGGCAACAATGAAAGGGCAGTGGTGAGCACCTCCTCTTGTCCCCCAGTGTTTTAGTATCAAGGCGGAAGCAGGGCTAGGACGCCTTTGGAAGGTTCTTCATGCGTGGCAGGCATCCAGAGTTAGTGAGGAGAGCAGGGAGACCTGTTAGAGCGGCGGATGAAATGACTGCATGGGAATTCAGGGACTTGTCGGGTGGCGATACCGTCAGCCATGGAAGAATCCATTTCTAATAGCTCCTTCTTATACATTATTCATGAAAACAGGAAGACAGAGCCGATAACATCAGAATGATGCAGCTGTCCAGCAAATCTAATGACTGTAACTCCAGGGCATTTTAACTCACATGGAAAAAAATTATTTTTGCCAATTTGAGGTCTTAGAAAATGAACTCAAACTTGAAGAGCCGGTGAGGGCTTCCTTTGGAAGGAGGCGTGGCCTCGCACCAATAACATCTGGTTCTTTGTGACATCTGGGCCTCCCTACCCACTTGCTTCTTAGCATCTAATGGAGGAATTTAGGCTGCTCTAGTTAAATAGCTTTAGGTTTTCAAATCAATCTCGATTTTCATACCTGTCAGTCAAAAGGCAGGGATAAGAAATAGGACTTTGTGGATTTCTATATAAATTATTAGCTTCTAATCTCTTCAATCCTAAGGGACAAGTGCTTCTTAAGCAGGGAGAATATTCTGCTGCTGCTGAAATCTGATATTCCCCCCTAGTTTCTGATTCATTACAACCACAAGATTCATTCCATCTGAAACCCCCTCACAACTTGCTGTCAAAAAGCCAGGAGGTCAGTTTGTTGAAGGGGGAGAGAGGAAATGAGGAGGGGAGGCCCTGCCTGTTATCCCAGGGAGAGGCAGAAGGCAGCCCACTCCAACTCTTAATTTGCTATTTTACTTTGCAATGTACCTGTTTATTTTGCAATTCTTAATTTGTTATTTTCTGACCTTCCTGTGGAATGTTCTGGTTGCTTAAACATTGTTTGATACTTTCCACTACATTCATGTGTTCATTCATCCATCACAGTTATGAAGGGCATGTGACTTGTCAAGAGTACTGGTAAAGTCGAGCATGGTGGTGCATGCCTGTAATCCCAGAGAAGCTGAGGCAGGAGGATCACAGGTTCATGGCCAGCCTCAGCAACCTCGTGAGGCCCTCCACAACTTAGTGAAACCCTGTTTCAAAATAATACATAAAAATAGGGCTGGGGTATAGGTTGGAGGTAGAATGACCCTGAATTCAATCCTCACACACACACACACAAAAACCAGAGTACTGGTTCACATCTGTAATCCCAGTATTTGAGAAGCTGAGACAGGAGGATCAAAGGTTCAAGGCCAGCCTCAGCAACTTAGCGAGACCCTGTTTCAAAATAAAAAGGGCAGGGGGTGCAGCTTGGAAATAGAATGCCCCTGGGTTCAATCCTCAGGACCAAAACCAAACAAACAAACAAAAAAGTACTGGTAAAACTAAAAACTAAAAAATGAACCAGGCTTTGGTGCCTGCATGCAGTTTATAACCTTTGTGGGCTGATGGATGCGGATGCGTGATGGGTCATTGCCTGAAACACTGGCTCTGCAAGTGTGCTGCAAGAGGAAAGGGTGGGGTGGGTGCTCAGATAATCAGGTTTTATTTAAATAATTACGTATTTTATTTTCATCTGCACTATATAAACATAACCAGCCCTTCCAACCTGTAATTCCACAGACACTGCCTGGTAGACTAGTGACGTTGATTTAAAGAAAATATTAATAATAGATCAAGTGGTGCTGGGATGTGGCAAAATCATAAAGTTGGTGAATAATAATAAAAATAGTAGCCAACACTTGCCTTGTGCTTTGTATGGGCTAGGTTCTTTCTGTACTTTTGCATAATTTTTACAACTACCCTAGGATACTATTATTATTCCTATTTGCCAATAAGCAAACTGAGCCCAGAAAGCTTAAGTAACTTGCTTATGGACACACAGGTCCTGAATTCGAATCCAGGCATCTGGCTTCCTTCTGCATCCATGCTCAAAGGACTGGGGTTTAGGACCCAAGGGGCCAATTGGCAGTGGGAGGTGAGAGTCAGAGAATGTTCAAGGTGGAGGTGATGTTTGAAGTAGCTCCTGAACGATGAGGAGGTGTTCATCAAATGGACAGGGGGCGAGGGGGCTTCAGATTGGGGGATTGCAGGTGGGTGGCCAGTCCAAGGGAATGTGATGCAGGAAATGACACAGGGCCGTGTCACCGAAGGCCTTGTGTATCTGGCTGGACTTTTCCCTACGGGGCATGGATTAGGTTTCTAATCTGGGAAGGTACCTCGATGGCCACGTGGGGGTCATATGACACGGAGAAGGCCGGAAGGTGCTTTTCCTCTCTCAGTTGCTCAGCAAATGGAAACTTCATGGATGAGAAGGAGCATGTGCCCCCAAGGCCACCTCCGCTGAGTGGAGCCACCTGTCTGGTTGGTGAGACTTATCTGGTGGGGCCAAGGGCACATACCCCCCTCCCTTCCTTCTTCCACACCACCGTAGCTCTGGTCTCATGGAAGAACTCTCGCTGAGTCCCGGGGCCCAGGAGGCCCGGCTCACTTTCTCATCAGCTGCTCTCTTTCCTGCTCTCCGTGGGGGTGGAGGCAGCCTGGCCACCCCTTCGGCTCCCTGAGTGTCCCTCTGCAGATCAGTCTCCCACAGTGAGGCCACAGGTTTGGCCGGGGGTGGTGATGGAGGCTGGGGACCAAGGGGCCATGGATGTGGGCGCCCTGATTGCAACCTGGGTCCTTCCTGTCTTATTCACCAGTCCAGCTGTACCAGTTACTATATTTCAGTTCCCATCTACTTCTTGGTCTGGTTTGGTTGGGAACCTGGAAGGGAGGTATGTGATTGACAGCAGTAACTGTTCATCTTCACCCAACCTCGCCTGCTATTACGGTCCCCATTTGTATGAGGGAAACAGGCCCAAAGAGCTTAGGTGGCTTCCTGGAGATCGCAGTTAGTGAGTGGCAAAGCCAGGATTCAACAGATTGCTTCTCTCTCTCTCTCTCTCTCTCACACACACACACACACACACACACACACACACACACACACACTCACACAAAATTCAGCCAGGCACAATGCTGCATGCCTGTAATCCTAGTACTTAGGAGGCTGAGACAGGAGGATCATAGGTTCAAGGCCAGCCTGGGTAACTTAGGGAGACCCATTTCAAGATAAAAAATAATATATTTTTTAAAAAGACTGGGGGTAGTCAGGCATGGTGGCACACATTGGTAATCCCAGTACTTGGGAGGCTGAGACAGGAGGATCGCAGGTTCACAGCTAGCCTCAGCAACTTATTGAGGACCTCCTCAACTTAGTGAGACCCTGTTTCAAAATAAAAAAAAGAATAAAATATGGCTGGGAGTATAGCTAGGAGGTAGAATGCCCTGGGTTCAATCCCCAGTACCAAAAACAAAACAAAACAAATTCAGATAGTTAATTTGGTCTTTGAAAGTCTCTATATGCTAGTATTAATTTAACTGTTAGAAAAAAAGTAGAGACATATATTCTCTGCATAGGTGTTTGTTTGTTTGTTTTTGTGCTGCTGTGGATTAAACCCAGGGGCGTTCTACCTCTGAGCTACAACCCTAGCCCTATTTTATTTTTTTATTTGGAAACAGGGTCTCACTAGGTTGCTGAGAGTCTTGCTAAGTTGCTGAGGCTGGCTTTGAATCTGTGATTTTTCTGTCTCAGCCTCCCAAGTACTGAGATTATAGGCGTCAGCCACAATGCCTGGCTTCTGCGTAGTTTTTCATGTGCAACTAAGGTCTTACAAATGAAATAATCATGTGAATGATTAAATTATAATTATGACAGAGGGGTGGCTGCCTATTTGGATAGACTTAAACATTTTAAAGAACTCAGTGTTAACACTGGCCAAATTTGTTTCTCTCTTGCTTCTTCTTTGAATTTCAATGAATTTTTTATCAGCTTATTAATTAGTACAAAATCTTGGATTGCACTTTGTAATTAAGGTCTTATGTGTTTCTCCAGATCTTACATTTGAGTTAAATGTTAATTTTTCAATGAGAAAAATTAGGAATTTGACAACTGCCTTCCTTCCTAGCAATAGAATATACATGCTGCCTGTCAAACAAGATTGAATGCCTGAATTTCTAAGATAGGGAGTGATAGATTATTCATCACGAAATTGCACACTCATTTGCCCAATATCATAATCAATTGCTGGCAGCAGTTTTTCTGGAAACCCATTTGTGAAACGCACTTGGTAGTCTAGTCACTGAACATTAACTTAAATTTCTTGACTTGCCATTAGTCTTTTTAACTTTTCTTTAGTTCATGTCCTAGTTTGCTCAAAATTTTCCTCCCTTCTCTCCCTTCCCCTCCCTCCCTCCCTCCCTTCCTTCCCTGGAACTGAACCCAGGGGTGCTCTACCACAGAACTACACCCCTAGCCCTTTTTTATTTTCTCATTTTGACACACAGGATCTCACTAAGTTTCCCAGGCTAGCCTCAAACTTGTGATCCTCCTGCCTCAGCCTTCAAAGTAGCTGGGATTACAGGTGTGTGCAGGCCACTGTACCCAGCTGGTTTGCTCGAATTTCTATCAATTTCAGAGTCACCAAAAGAAAGAAAGTTATGTCGTACTATGTTCTCCATATACTAGTAATAGTTCTGACCACATACTCTTTGGAGCTAATCCTCCATGGACCCATTTCATGAGCAGGGGCATAGACTGCCCACGTTCTGGATTATTTTTTTCAAAGATGTTTGTTAGCAAAGAGCCTTAGAAGAGTGATAGTGTTTCCCCTCTGAAGGAGGAGGTAGGCATGCTCACTGCCCATTATAAAAGATTTGGGTTCCCTAAGCTCGGGGTTACTCTCCTGAAATGCAGCCATCTGTATGTGCAGCTAATGTGTTTGCATCCCTCTGGAGATGGAGCTGAGAACTGGCACAAGTACTGACACTGGGGCCACTGCTGGTGCTGTGAATAATGGTCTTTTGCTCTGACCAGGTGTCCTCCACCAGTATCTATGAGAGGGTGGCAGGCTGAACGGGGAGTTCACAAGTAGGAGAAAAAAATCTCAGACCTTTCATAGTTTTTGGCATATGCCAGGCACTGTGAAAGATATCTAGATATATATATATATTTCTCCTCCAGACAATCTTATGAGGTTGGTATTACTATTGTCCCCATTTCACAGGCGAGAAAAGCCAGCACAGCGACCTCATCCAAGTGGGTGTAGGAACCGGGATTTGGAGTAGACTGTGTAGCTCCAGCATTTGTGATCTGAAAATTTGCTTTGGCTACTCAGTTCCCCTTTAAAAATGAAGTGCTGCTTCTACGTGTCCAAGAAGAGATTGAACTGATCCTTCCAAAGTTCCAGAAGGCTCCTGTGCATTCACCTCACCAGCATTATAGAGCAGGAGAACTCCCTGGTGGCTGCCTGTGTGTGGTCTCCGGGGCTTTTGGTGCCTGGGCATGGGGATCAGTCCAGGTTGGGAGCATGGGGGAAGTGTTATTGTTCCCTCTTGTAGCTTCCATTGGGTAATCCATTTAGGATCATCCTCCTCTGCCCTGTTCCAATCTCTGCAGGGCAATTGTTCCTTATATCTGTATCCTAGTACCACGATTGCTAAAAAGAGTGAATTACAATGATGATGCAGTCATTCAACAATGACGGCATATATCATGTGCCTATTTTGTACCTGGTGCCATTTTAAGCACTTGGGATATCCCAGGAAACTAAAATAAGTCCTTGCTGATCCCCAACAGGGGAGACACAATAAGCAAATAACAAATATACAATACAATGTGTGGATATGTCCTATGGAGCAAAGCAGAGCAGCGTGAGGGGATAGACAGCAAGGGTGGAGGGGCTACTTTAGGTCCAGTGGCAGGTGAGGTGCTCAGAAGAGGTGACATCTGAGCCAAGACCTTGGATTTGCTGAGTGCCAACTGTATACTGTATACGGCACTGTAGCTCTGGAGATAATGGAGTGAACAAAGATAAGCACTCCGTTGAGGAGGGATGGGAGATGGACAGATGGATAAACAAAGCTCAGGGTGGGGGGGTGTAAAGTGCTGAGGAGCAGGATAAAGCAGGGAAGGGGCGGGAGCTCTGGGGCCCTAGGGGCTGGGGGAAGATCCCTGGAAGTGGGGGGAGACACCTGAGCAATGTCCTGAAGGAGGGGAGGGAACGAACCCTGAGGATGACAAGGATTAGAGTGGTGCAGGTCGAGGGAAGGGCGAAGGCAAGCCTGACATCTGTGTTGAGCCGTGCAGGACCAGTGTGGTTGGCGCGCTGAGGACCCAGCGAGAGGGGTGCGGTCAGGGGGGTCGTGTATGACTTAAGTCATGCTCAGGGGCTTTGGCTTTCTCTATCTGTGAGATGAGAAGCAATCAGAGGCATGCCATCATCTGACTTATAAAATAATGATCATAATGATCATAATGAATGGCAGGTGCCATTCATCAGTGCCCACCACTCGGGGCTCTGTCTTGGGGAATGTTCTTAGGACATAACTATTATTCCCATAGTACTGATGAGCTAACGGAGGCCAAGGATAATTGAGGTGCTTTCTCCAAAGGATTGTTGCTCTCTAATCCCAGTGGGGCCTCCACACAGCTTGGTGATGCATTGACCAGGGGCCTCATCATTTGCATGGCCAGCTCCCCACTGGGACGAACTCTGCCTCCATCCCTCCTTTTCTTTCTTGCCTCACAAGTCCAGCCATGTAATTTTGAAAGTATCTGCATCCTTGGTCTTTGGCATTGAGGCTCCTCCTTTTTCTTTGAGAACCTTGCTGCAGCCCCCCTCTGCCACAGGGTCAGGCCCTGCCTTAGCGCCACATTTGTTGATTTTGTGTCTAGGTGCACACAAACGCAATGGGAGGAGAAGGGCTGTGTGCATCTCTAGCTTAGGCCCTATTTCTCTCCTGTTTTTAGAGCCACACTTCTAAAAAACAATCATCTCTTCCAGCCTCCCATTGATTCCCAGGCTGCAGTCTGGCCTGCTTCTTCCTCATGCCACACTAGACCGGGCCAGAGCCCTGCTCATGGCACCATTGATCCACTGGTAGCTGGGTCTAAGAGATGTATTTGGGCATGTCTCCATTTGGGTTGCTCCTACGCTAGGGACACAGGTGGTGGCTACCTCCTTGGACTCCCCATCTAGCACCCACCCCACCTTTCTGATGGCTCCTTCTCAGTCAGCCAGACCCCATCCCCAAGAATGGCACATCTTAAGGTTTGTTGTTGGCATCATCCCATGACTGCACGTACTCACAGACATTCAGAATTGTATTTCCAGCCCTAACGTATCTCCTGAATTATAGACTTTCTGTCTACAAGGCTTTCCATCTGATGCCCCGTGCTCTCATGGCCCAGCCTGAGTCCAGGCACCAGCCCCCTCCACCTCCTCAGAATCACCCAGCCCATGCTCTGCCCTCCTCCTCAGCATCCCTGTGCGATGAGCTACCCCATCCTGTAGACTCCACTGCCCGGAAGTGGGCGGTGCCTCCTTCCTGTGCTCACTGCCAGCGCCCTGACTTATGCCATCAGCCTCTCCTGGCTGACTACTGCAATGACCCGCTACGGTCATCTCTCTTGCTTGGTAGTTCTCATCAAGATCACTTTAGAAGCTTCTTGAAAGTGCAGAACCTCAGGACAGACACACACACACACAGTATCTGATTTGGTAAGCTCAAGGTTGGGTCCAGGTATCTGGGGATGGAACCCTGGGGCACTCCACCACTGAGCTATACCCCCAGCCCTTTTTTATGTCTTATTTTGAGACAGTGTCTCATGAAGTTGCCCAGACTGGCCTTGAATTTGGAATCCTCCTGCCTCAGCCTCCTGAGTCCTTGGGATTACAGGCACATGCCATCACACCTGGCAGATATCTGCATTTTTAACAAACTCTAGAGAAACAGGTATTTCTCCAGATTTATAAAAAGCTACATTACTTAGCCTCTCATTCTATTCCAGTCTTCACATGATTCATTGCAACAATTACTTTCTAACATTTTTTTTCTTGGCACTGGAGATTGAACCCAGGGGCATTCTACTTCTGGGCTACACCCCCAGTCCTTTTATGTTTTACTTTGAAACAGGGTCTTGCTAAGTTGCTGAGGGTCTCACTAAGTTGTGGAGGCTAACTTTGAACATGTGATCCTCCTGTCTCAGCCTCCCAGGCACTGGGCTTATACCACCACATCCGGCTTACTACCTAACATTTTTGAATGTTTAACACATCCCAACCCTCTATATGGATATATCCCACTAACACGACTCTATTTTAAACACTATTATTATGCAATGTTACCTTGAGAAAATGTCGGTACTGGGAGCAATTAACTAGCCCAAGGACACCGTCTTTCTGTGCTAAAGCCAAGTTCTCCACATTTTGTTTTGCCATTTCATCTGCTCCTGCAATCCAGCTGTGCCCAGTGACTTTAGATCCCCCGATGCTCCTTGTTTTATGTCTCTGTTATCTGGTTCCCCTCTTTTAAATTGCCATCTGCACCTGTTTTCTATGACTTCTTAACAAAGCACAAAGTCAGCAGCTTAAGTTGACATCCATTTGTTAGCCCATAGTTTTGAAGGTCAGGAGTGTGGGCACAGCTTGACTGGTCCTCTATCAATGGTCCCATGAAGCTAAAACCAAGGTGTCAGCTGAGATCATGTTCTCATAAGGAGCTATGGGTTCTCTTCCAAGTTCGCGGTCATTAGCAGAATTCAGTTTCCTTGTGGGTGCAGGACTGAGTCCTGTTTCTTTGCTGGCCAGGGGTTTTTCTGAGCTCCTGGAGGCTGCCCACACTCTTCACCACATGGCCCCTTCATCTCTAAAATCAGTCAAGGAAAATCTTGCCCAGGATGAGTCCTTTTCAACTCTTCAATTCCTTTTGCCAGGAAAAGCCCAGTCTCTTTTAGATGTGTACTTGGTCTGGTAAGGCTCACCCAGAAATATATATAGTGGAACTGGGGATTGAATCCAGGGGCATTCTACCTCCAAGCTATACCTCCAGCCCTATTTTTTATTTTTTATTTTGAAACAGGGTCTCACTAAGTTGTGGAGGACCTCACTAAGTAGCTGATGCTGGCTGCGAACCCAGATCCTCCAGTCTCAGCCTCCCAAGTACTGGGATTACAAGTGTGTGCCACCATGCCCCGCTTAATCTCCATATTTTAAGGTCACTGACTTGGGAGCCTTAATTGCATGTGCAAATTCTCTTGACAGCAATATCTAAACCAGTTGTAAGAGTACCTGGGAGAAGGTATGTGTACACAGGGTGCTGAGAATCTTGGGCGTCATCTTATTCTGCCTACCACACCATCTAATCTTTGAAACAGCTCTAGGGTGACTTCCTCCCCGCCTGCCTCTGGACAGTTAGGTCCCCCTGCACCCCACAGACTGGAATTATATCCCCTTAATATTTGTCCAATGTGGTATTAATACTTTTCACTGGTCCAGGTCCCTCCAGTTAGAAGATGTGAGTTTCTTGAGATCAGAAACCCATTTCCCCAGCACCTAGGGAAGCGAGCTTAATACATATTTGCTGCGTGAGAGCAAGTGATGTGCCGAGGCAAGCTCTCCAGACAAGAAGGACATTTCCAGTAGAGTTACACGCATCGCATGAAAAGGGCTCTTGATGGGTGACAGCGGGCGCCTCCCCGCAAGTCCCAGGACGTGTCCGCGGTGCCCGGCCCAGGCTGCGTCTTCCAGCAGCGCACCCGAGGCAGGCCCAGGAAACCAGGGAGCGCCGGCATCGCCCGACGTGGGGCCGACCGACCACTAGGTGTCACTCAAGGTTCAACAAAGAGCCCGGTCCCTAGAAAGCCCCTCCGCCTTTCCTGGGGAGGAGGCGGTTAGACGGCACAGCCATTGTCTTCCCAGACCATCCACGGCTCTCCAACCCCGTCTGCTGACACGGTCCGGGTCTAAAGTAGGACGACCGTCAGGAGCCACTAGTTGGGGCCACCTGACCATCGAATTCAGTCTCTCGATTCTGTAAACGAGCAGCCAGAGCGGGGCGCTGGGGTGGGGGCGCGGGAGGGTCCCGATTCCTAAAGGATGCCCCGGTAGGGCGCCCCCAGGACCAGCTCCTTTCCTACGCAGAGATCCAGCTCTTGCGCGCCCCAGCCCGGAATAGGGAGGGTAACAGGGTTAAAAGAGGGTTCTGAGGGTAGTCTCGAACAATCTTTTTTTTTGGACTTTAGGGATGGGGACGGTGAGGCTCATCTGCCACAGTCCTTTTCCTCCTGACAGGGGGAAGTTCGCGGTTGAAGGAGAGGAGATCAGAAAATGCTTGCGAGCAACATCTCCATGGCGGGACTTTGGTTTTTCTGCACCGTTCTTCTGGAAGAAGTAGATGTCTTACGAGCCAGGTTCCCTACAGACCGCGGGACAGATGCGGAGCTCGCGTGGACGCACTTTCCTTCACCCCCGGCAGAGGGCGCCCTTTCCCCGCGCCAGCTCCCCGCTGGGCAAACCTCCTGCAGCCCAGCCCTGGGCCGGCCTGGTGCAGGCTGGGCCTCAGGCGCCGGGAGCTGTTGCCCTACACTGGGATAATTCCAGCCATCTCTGTCTGACCTTGGGCACATTTTCTGAATATCCTGTTCCCTTTGCTCCTCGTTGATTTACTGCTTATTTTTATTTTCTTAAGTGAATATTGAAATTCATTTGTCTGGCCTGGAGCTCCTGGTAACAGTGACTTCCCTGGCAGGATGAGAAGTTGGCTCAGGATGGAGAGTGCTGCCAGGGCTCCTCTACAAAGCCAATAATATAATCTATCAATATAATAATTCCCTTTAAAATTTACAAAGGGGTTTTCCATGTAAAGCTTGACCAATTCTATTTGTTCAACTCTTCCATGTTTGCACGAAAAGGTTGGTTCATTCATTTACTAATGCAACCCCCATTTTGGGGAACACTTTCTGTGTGTCAGGAATCCATGCCAAAACAGCAGATTTTGGTGGAGCTAATGGTCTTGTAAGGAAGGCATATTGGAGCCAGGCATGGTGGCGCAAACCTGTAATCCCAGTACTTGGGAGGCTGAGACAGGAGGATCACAGGCTCGAGGCCAGCCTCAGCAAGTAGTGAGACTCTCATCAGCCTAGTGAGATCCTGTTTCAAAATAAAAATAAAATAAGGCTGGGGTATAGTTTGGAGTTAAAATTCCCCTGGGTTCAATCTAGCACCACACACACAAAAATGGAAGACATACTGGATAAATAATTGCAGGGAACATAGATGGTCTGCATAAGATGAGTGCTACAAAGAAAATCAGAGACTTCTGAGGGAGAGAGCCAGGGGAAGTCCTCACCTGGGCCCCATGCACGACTTTCCTCCGCATACACTCCGACACTCTCTTCCCTCCTCTTGTTGCTGCAAACTGATAACAACCCTGGCCTCCCGGAGCTCAGAGTCAGGGCTCTCCAGGCTGCACATCCCCAGGTGAGGTTAGCAGAGGCGGCGTCTGGCTGGAATCCTGGTCTACCTCTTCTCACACATGGGCTGAGTGCCATTTGGCAAGGCATTAGCCATTGTTGTTTTGCTTCATTTTGCAGTACTGGGGACTGAACTCAGGGACTTGTGCAGGTGAAGCAGGTGCTGTACCACTGAGCTACATCCCCAGCCCTGGCATGAGCCATTCTGCTTGATGGAATTCACTTTACCAGTTTCTTCTGAGGCCTGATGACCAACAAAGTCTGAAAACATCAATGACAGCTCAGGGTGCTACATCCCCTTTGGTGTTTACTGAGCACCTGCTGGGTACGGAGCTGGGCTTCAGTGCCAAGGATGCAAACAAGACATGAGAGACAGGACAGTGCCAAAGGCCACACCGATGGGGTGCAACATCTGGGATTGTATGAACAGCTAAAAATGAGGCTTTAATAGTTAGGATTGGGTCCTGCTAATTAGTTAAAAGGATAAAAGCGGTCCAATATACCAGTGGCTTAAACAAGATAGAAAGTAGAAGTTTGTTTGTTCTATGACAGTCTAGAGTCCCACAAAGCAAGGGAAAGGGGACGCTGAGCTCTCTGCTCCCTTTCTTGAGCTATCCCAAAAGAATGAAGAGAGAAACAGGAGACTCCCATAATCCATTTTGCACTCCACAGCTGCCGCCTGAGTGCTCTTGGAAATGTGTAATTCAGATCATGATCCTGCTTATCATCTTTCTGCGGCTTCCCAGGACCGGCCAGCATCCTTCCCACAGCCTGCACTCCCTGCCGGCCCCACCTGCTGCAGCGGCTGCCTGCTTCCTGTTCCTTGAATACACCAAGTCCTTCCTAAATCTACAGCTTTTCTGCCTGGACCATCCTCCCTGTAGCTCCTGTGGTGGCTGCTCATCTCTGCCTTCCTTCAGCCTCAGCTCCAGGGTCACCTCGGAGCACCCCTCTTGGAGCAGTTCTCCAACCCCACCCCCAGCCACTCCCAGTTCCACTTCCCTGCACTGCCCTTGAGGGGACTTATCTCAGACTACAGTGACCTTTCATGTCTCTTTGTTTACTCAGTATCTGTGTATGACCTCCCCGAGTATGGACAGTCCACTCACTTCAGTAACCCTGCGGACCCAAAAGATGCCCAGAGCGTGGAGAGTAGATGCTCCACAAATGCATGCTACATGAACGGAATAGGAAAGAAGGAGAAATCAGTCTGAACTCCATCAACGATGCCCTCCACTGTCCAGGTTGTTGTTTGGGTTGTGGAAGCCATTCGCTGACTTAGATATGTCTAGGGTGGTGGTCAGGTTGGCATGCCCCCCACAGATAGAAGCCACAAACCCAGGCTTTGACGTCAACCTCGTCAAACCGCCCCAGCCCAGCATGCCATAAACGCCAGTCAGAAAAGAAGAAGGCTTTTCCTGACTGAGTGGGAGGCGCCGTGTCTCACTAGCCTGAGTCAGCTCAGTTGCAAACCTGACACCGTGATTTGGGGCATGTTTGGGTTATGCCGAAAGGACCTCATGGAGATAAGGCGTTGGTGAAAACCTTTCACATCTGCATCTTTCTCATAAGCACTCCCACGGGCTGGGGGGTGCAGAATGGACATTTAGAGACACCGCTTAATACAACTGGGATTGACCAAAGATCCTCCTCCTTCTCAGCAGCATTCTTGTGTGATCACAGAAAAGTTCCAAGGTTGTATAGGAAAAGGGCTACTGGCTTGCTGATGCTGAAAGAAATGAGCCTCCGTCATTAAAAAGACTTTATGTTGGGGAGGGCTAATTGACCGATGTGCACATGTATACTTCTACCACCCTGAAACCCATCAAGATGTATGATTACAATGCACCAATAAGAAAAAGACTTTATGTTGCATACGGTAAAATTTTAAAACTGTCAGGGAATACTGTGTGTCCCTGTCTTTTAAGAATATATCTGAAATAACCCACATGTCCATTGGCAAGTGCGTGGTTAGTGAAAATGTGATATACATATACAATGGAATATTAGTTAGCCTTAAAAAGGAATGAAATTTGGATACGTGCCACAACATGAATGCATTCTGAAGATATTATACTAAGCGAAAAAGACACAAAAGGACAAATCTTCCACTTAGTTGGTGGCCACCGAGGGCAGGAGGGAGAGAGGAGCGGGGAGTCATTGCTTGATGGGTACAAGGTTTCGGTGGGCATGATGAAAAGCTCTAGAGATGGGTAGTGGTGATGGCTGCCCGACGTGCCTCGTGCGAGTGGAATCAGATGGTATTTATCCTTTTCGTTTGTTTGCTTTTTGGTGCTGGGGATTGAGCTACACTTCTAGCCCTTTTTATTTTTTATGTTGAAACAGGGTCTTGCTCAGCTGCTGAGCGTCTCCCTAAGGCTGGCCTTGAGCTATTACCCTCCTGTCTCTGTCTCAGGGTGGGGATGGAGAGTTGCAGCCTGGTCTCAATGCAGCTAAGGGAATTCCAGAAAATCTCTCCCTATAGTTGGGTGGACAGAAGCAGTACGAGCTTTTCTTTTAGGTCAAATAGTTAGCATGCCAAAGAATGCACTATTTTTTGGATATCATTCTCTGAGCCCCGATAGTAAGCATATGCCACATTATGTCTATCCATTCATCTATTCATCCATTGATGGGTGCTTGCGTTGCATCTGTCTTTTGGCTACTGTGAATCATGCTGCAGTACGTGAGTGTACAAATGTCTCTTCATGTCCCTGCTTTCCAGTCTTTGGGTATGTACACAGAAGTGAAATTGCTGGATCAAATGGTAATTCTCTTTTTAGATTTATTTATTCTGTGGTACTGGGGATGGAACCCAAGGTCTTTCTACCTCTGAGCTATACCCCAGCCCTACTGTATTTTTAAATTTTGAAACAGGGTCTCACTAAGTTGCTGAGTGCCTTGCCAAGTTTCTGAGGCTGGCCTCCAACCTGCCATCCTCCTGTTTCAGCCTCCTACGTACTGGGATTACAGCCATGCCTGGCTTCTTTTTAGGTGTTTGAAGGAGTCTCCATACAGCTTTCCACAGTGCCTGCACCATTTTGCATGTCTGCCAGCAGTGCACGGGTGTTCCAATTTCTCCACACCAACACTTGTTATTTTCTGTTTTTCTGATGGTACCCATCCTTATTTGGGTGAGATGGTATCTCATTATAGCTTTGATTTGCATTTCTCTAATGATTTCATGATGATGAGCATCTATTCATGAATGATGCCAGCCTTTTTTATTTTTTGTTTGAAAACAGGGTCTTACTAGGTTGCTGAGAGTCTCACTAAGTTGCAGAGGCTGTACTTGGACCTGCGATCCTTCAGTCTCAGCCTCCCAAGTACTAGGATTAGAGGCTTGCACCACCACACCAGGCTCTGCATCTTTTAAAATGTTTATTTTACTTGTCTATTGTTACTTCACCATTTTTCATAAATTATAGTTGAATTGTGTTTTAAATGTGTGCTATAAATTTGTTTACTTGAGAGTATAAGATGGCCTCAAAGAAATCTGAGGAAAAGCACGCACGTGTGTGTGTGTGTGTGTGTGTGTGTGTGTGTGTGAGAGAGAGAGAGAGAGAGAGAGAGAGAGAGAGAGAGAGAGATTGATTGGGTAGATCTAGATCAGTTATAACCAAGTATATAAGAACAAGTAGAATCAAGGTGCTAAAAACCAAGGTGGAGAAGAGGTCACCTAACTTCTTGCTTCTCTATTTCTTCTTCATGGAGATTTTGGGGAAAATTGCAAATGCCCTAATTTCACAAAACTGAGGGTCTAAGTTAGAAGTACACCAAACACTGTAAGTTTTGAATGTAAATCTCTGGGTAAAGGTGAGTATACCAGAATTTGTCACCTATATGATCATGGAAGTGAAATTCACTCATTCACTCTAGAGATATTTATGAGTACATCATGTACCAGACACTGGGGACAAAAAATAAAAAAAAAGAATTAGCATAAACTCTCACATTCCTACAAGCAGGTCTGGCTACATAATTTATGGGGCTCAGTACAAAATTAAAATGGGTGCCTATTAGTGAATTGTTAAGAATTTCAAGGCAACGACACAGAGCATTAAACCAAGCACAGGGCCCCTCTTCTAAGTGCAGGGGGTGTGGTGGAGGGGAGCTTGTGGGACTGCGCAGGTCTCAGGCCCATAAACCAGCCCTGCCCCAGGGGCCATATGGTTGCATAAATGGTAGAGTTGGCAGCCTTGGGGGAGGTGGGCCCTGGGCAGTGGGGCTCACAGGCCTTATTCAGGGGCTGCTCACTGCCAGACTTATACAGTAGTAACCCCTTATCCACAGGGGATATGTGCCAAGACCCCCAGTGGATGTTTGAAACCACAGATGTTTCCAAACCCTATATATCTACTATTTTTCCTATACATACATACATGCCTATGATAAAGGTATCATCTTTTCCCTTAAGGGAAGCACTTCGTGGTTTCTCTTTGACATATCTTAATTGCCAACATCATTACTCTTACACTTTGGGGCCATTGTTAAGCAAAAAAGCGTTACTTGAACACAAGCACTACGATATTGATCTGGTAACTGGGAGGGCTACTAATTGATTCCTAGTGAGTAGCATATACAGTGTGGATACACTGGGCAAAGGGATGATCCACAACCCTGGGCAGGATGGATTTCATGATGCTACTCAGAATGGAACACAGGTTAACATTTATGAATTGCTTATTTCTGGAATTTTCCATTTAATATTTTTAGATTTGGGCTGATTGCAGGTAACTGAAACCACAGAAAGTGAAGCCGAGGATAAGCAGGGATTGCTGTATTCCATCTCCTTTTAAGTAAATCTCCTTTACTTTGAACATACATTGAATCCCTATCTACAGCACTGTTCAATCAGTGTTCTTGTGTGTTAATATCCCTATTCTATCAAATTATAATCTTGTTATATTTAATCTTTGGATCCCTATCTCTATCTTTCCCCCCTTTTCCTCTCTAGCAGTATGCCTGGTAATAGCAGGCACTCAATATATACTCATTGAAAGATTTGACATTTGATTCTGAAACAAAATACAGGTAGGATAAGGATGATGATGGAGACTCTGATTTAGTATAGGAGGAGGAGGAGAAGGAGGAGGAGAACTGTGATTTACCTGCTAATTTTTTTTGTGATTTACCTACTAATTTTTTTCTCCTAAGTAACCTTGTGAAACTGGTAGTTTTGTTTCTATTTTAGAGATGAGAAACTGAGACTCAGAGAGATTCTGGAACTTCCTGAAGTTCACCCAGGCCGTCAGTGATAGATTCCGGGATCTAAACTGAATTCCAAAGCCCTTGAAATCTCTGCTAAGTTGCTAACCCCTGACCCACCCTCCTTCCTGCAGAACTCCGTGCTTCCTAAAGTCTGACCAAAAGCAGAAACTGCCCTAAAGTTTTCTATCTGGATGCCATTTTGAAAATGGGTGTTGTAATTTCTAAACATAGGATAGAAGATATTCGGGAAGAGAGCATTTCAGTGTGCATAATAAGAAAGGTACCTACTTGAACTCCAAATCAATTCACTGACAATTTATTAAGCAATGATTAAGGGTAAAACACGATGCTAGATGCCGCGGATGATACAAGAGGAACAGACAGAGAAACTGCCCTCCAAGAAAAGGGCGAGAGAAGCACACGAGTGGACAGAGGGTAGAACGGGAAACGGTGTGACCACACAGACACCCAGAGGACGTGTGCTTGCCCGCAAGAATGGGGTAGACTTCCTGGGGAAGGTGGCATTTGGGTTGGTCTGTGAGTGGTGGCAGGGGAAGTTGCTGGGCAAGGTCTACACAGGAGTGAGGAGAGTTGGCTTGTGCAGGTTTAGAGTCAGGTAAGTGCCGGAGAGCAGACGAAGCTTAGAAATGTAATCGGGTCTACTGGAAGGCAGGCCTTGGACCAAAACCAGAGCAACTGTGCTCAGTTTGATAATGTTTCACAGACCCTTGCAAATATATTTTCTGCAGGATGCAGCGGCCTGTAATTCCAGTTACTCATGAGGCTGAGGCTGAATGATCAGAAGTTTGAGGCCAGCCTGGGCAACTTAGGCAGACTCTGTGTCAAAATAAAAATTTCAAAAGAGGGCTGGGGGTGTAGCTCAGTGGGAAAGCACTTGCCTAGCATGCATGAGCTGCTGGGTTTTATCCCCAGTACCAAAAAGAAAAACAAAACAAAATAAAATATATTTTTGCATTAACATGTAAAAAAAAATCCGTGAAGCAGAGATCACATATATGTAAATTACCCCTTTGTTCTGTGAATGTTTTGGAAGTGAGACAATTTCAAGATACCATCGCTATTATTCAGCCTGAGGACATTGGCCTACAATTCTTGTTGGCTTCTGTGGGATTTGGCTCTCCTTGACTCCCCAGCAGCCGCCTGCCTGTCGGGAAAATAGCTCTTGCACAAGGCAGAACCCACCAGGTTAAACCTCTGCACTTAGGTGGCTTCTTCTGGAACATTCCCCCCAGGTTGGTCAGACAGACAGTTAAAAACACGCATGTAGGAGATCATTTACAATAGACAGAAGATTAGGTTTACCAACCTGGGAGTCAAGTCCACTTTGCAAACCTTTGACTTTTCATGCCTGCAAACAAGGCCACCAGGGCAGCACTAAACAGGGACCAGCTTCCTAAGACCCCAAGGCGCTGGGAGAGCATGCTTAAAGGCAGGTCCCTTCCTTGGCCTGCCACGGTGCTCCATATAGCCAGAAATATGGCATTTGCTATAGGATCCACTGCAATGACAGGGCACAGAGGTTTTGAAACCTTCCGAAGAGAAAAGATGGAGAAAAATATGACCCATCAAGTGTAGCCCAAAGTAATTGAACGATATTCGGTTTGTGAAATGCTAGCTTGGAAAATACTACTGTGACCAGGAAAGCAGGTGGGGCCCAGGATGCTCTAATTTTGACCTCTCCTGATCTGCAAATGCATTCTGGAGCTGTGGGAGCCACGGAGCAGTGTCTACAGTGAAGTAAAGGAGAGTGAGCCCTCTATTACCTTCAAGAACAGAAAACACAGTACATCCAGGGCATGATTCAATACTTTGAAGCATCAACCTGTATTTTAGGCTGCAAAGGGCTCTCAGGAGAGGGATGCAGAAAAATAGCTGGTGGGTGCTGCCCGGTGGAGATGGACAGAGGAGATCTGGATTAGCAGATGCTCATGGGCCCCAGTCATTCAGTCAAGAAAGACAAAGCTGGCCAGGTTCTTGGTGCAATAAAAAAGGAGACCTGGGGCAGCTGCAGGATGAATCCAGTGTGGCTGATTCCGAGGTCCAGGTTGGCTTTTCTTTCTTAGCATGTCTACCAGGGCTTCTAAGCCACCTCTAGGCTTAGAGGAGCCTTTCTCCTTGTCTTTTGCAGTCTGTTGGGAGGGGGAGCGTGCTTGCTCTAGTCCTCAGGATGCCTAGAGAAGGGGGACTCCTCACCCTTCTCTCAAAGGCAGAAAATGGGAAGAACAGCTCCAGTCATTATTTCTAGTCTTCTTGGGGGAAATGGGGAGAGGGCATGAAGCCTGCTTGGCTCAGCACTTTCTACCTGCCCACAGGTGGTACCCATTCTCTCCCCTCCACTCAGCCAGGTGTGCCTGTCCCACGACTGCTCCCCTGTGACTATGGTATGACTTCAATTCAGGGGCAATCCCATCCATGAGGCCATACTTCTCCTGGCCTCAGATCCAAGCCCAGCCTTCAAACCAGACTTCTTAGCTATAATGTCATTTGTGTAATCTTTGATCTGTGTGTATAATCTCCCAATTGATTCAGAATCCAGACAGGAGGGGAAATAGGATTCATTAACATCCTCAGATCCCCAACACTATGGGGAATCCACAAAGTGAAATGTCACGTGTAAGCAGCAGTAGCACCTTCCTATTTCCCTCACCTTGAGTTGCTATTAAAGAACAAATTCAGCCAGGTGTGGTGGTGCACACCTGTAATCCCAGTACTTGGGAGGCTGAGATGGGAGGATTGCAGGTTTGTGGCCAGCCTCAACAACTTAGCAAGACCCTGTTTCCAAATAAAACATATAAAATAGGACTGGGGTGTAGCTCAGAGGTAGAATGCCCCTGGGTTCAATCTCCAGCACCACACACACACACACACACACACACACACACGAATTAATCACAAGAACGTACCTGTTCTTGACAAAGTTCTACAGTATGGCAGGTAGACAAGGCTTGGAAGGCACGAAGGACTGGAGCAGGAGAGCCCTGGTGGACCTAAGCCAGGTCCAGTCTGCTCTGGAAGACACTGGCCCCTCTGTTCTGGAAGAGGAGACCGCACCTTGGCCTGACACACATGGCAAGATGTGGCACAGCCCCTGCTTTCCTTGTCTGTTATGCTGGGCCGCCCTTGATAGGGGTTTGTGACCTGAGAAAACCTTTCCCCTTTCCTATGGTGCCATGGAGCATCTGCGCAATCTTATTTTCACCTGGGTGACTAAGCTAGCCTAATTGCATGACTATGTCACCGTCCTGTGCAGAGACATCTGGCAGAGTCAGAGCCCTTGGCTGTCATGGGTGATGCATAAGTCACAGAAGGCCAAGAGCTCACACAGGAAGCAGAGGGAACCTTCAAGGAAAGTGGTTCCAATCTGTGGGCAGAATCGCTAAATCCTTCTGTCTTTCCCCTTATGAAGTTTCTAGCCCTTTTCTTCCATGATGTGGCAATTTAGGAGGAGATGAGGAGATTAAGATTGAAAACTGTTGCAGCAGGGTGTCCTAGATCATGGCTTAAAAGAAAAACAAAGCACTTACTAACTCAGCAACTTAGCACTTACTAAATTCACGTGTGTGTGTGTGTGTGTGTGTGTGTGTGTGTGTGTGTGTGTTACTGGGGATTGCACCCAGGGGTGTTCTACTACTGAGTTGTACCCCCAGCCCTATTTTATTTCAAAACAAGGTCTTGCTAAATTGCCAAGGCTGGTCTTAAACCTGTGATCCTCTTTTCTCGGCCTCCCAAGTACTGGGATTACAGGATATGTACTACCATGCCTGGCTCGGTGTACTGTTTTTTTTTAAATTTTTTTTTGTGTGTGAATGTGTGTGTGTGTGTGTGTGTTATTGGTATTGAACTCAGGGGTGTTCTACCTCTGAGCTATAGCCCATTCTACCTCTGAGCTACAGTCCATTTATTTTTTGTTTTTAAATAGGGTCTTGCTAAGTTGCTGAGAGTCTTGATAAGTTGTTAGGGCTGGCGGTGAACCTGCGATCCTCCTGTCTCAGCCTCCCAAGTACTGAGATTACAGGTGTGAGCCACCACGCCCGGCTTCAGTGAGTTTTGATTTGCATCTCCCTGATAGATGCAGGCAATGACTTCCTCAATAGGACTCCTGGCACGCAGGAAATAATACCATGAATTAACAAATAAGATGGCATCAAATTAAAAAGCTGCTGCACACAAAGGAAACAATTAAGAATACGAAGAGAGAGCCTACGGAATGGTGTGTCCCTCTCACAGGATGGTTTGCACCAGAGATTGGCAGAGACAGGGGTAGAAAGCCCAGCCCCTCGCTTCAAGGCAGGACAAGTTCTCGCCGTTTATGTTCCAGA
Organism: Glis glis; assembly: GCA_004027185.1. Taxonomy (NCBI): domain Eukaryota; kingdom Metazoa; phylum Chordata; class Mammalia; order Rodentia; family Gliridae; genus Glis; species Glis glis. The sequence goes on from PVJS01004313.1 coordinate 28,316, forward strand.
GCTCCCAGTGGGACCAGGCTGAACCTGCATCTTTATCTATCCTCTTCCCCTGCTCTAACCTGCTTCCCTAATTCCCTTACATCCTTCTGAAATCTTTCCCTTGAGAATATCAACCTCACAGGTCTATTCTTATGAAACCAGCTCTAAGACAGGACCCAATGAGGGAATTCTTACTCTTCCCGGAGGACACAGGAAACAACCAACAACACCGTGCAACTACCTCATAATTCGTAGACTTTTTAAGTGCCTCCTTCTTTCCAGCCTTCTCCAGTTGAACAACGGTAGGGCCATTAACTGCTGTTTATGGTTTAATTTTTAATGTCAACACCACTGCCCAGGACATGGGAGACTAGAATTGAACTCACTTAGCAGGGATCGGATAACGAAGGATTATCTTCCTGTGTGTCACTACTACCGTGGACCATGACAGAGATGAAACTTTTACCATTTCAAAGGACTCTCCCATTTTTATGACATCTAGCCATCATAACTTTGTGGGAGGAAGTTCTAGTTATTATTTTTTTAATGAGGAAACTTGAGTGAACACAACTCAAGTGGATTTCTTAAATTCATGGAGCAAGCTAAAGTATGTATAACTTGCATAGCAAAGACTAGGAGTGTTTTTGACCTCCAGGCTAGCTTATGAGTTTCATCCCCACCATGACCCATGGCCTTCTTGAATGGATCATTTTTATGATGCTGTATCAGTGATGGACTGTATTTGACTGACAGAAAGAGAGACCGCAGATGGTGGGTTGAACACCCAAGGCTTTATTCCTTCACAGAAAATGAGGTCAGGGAGGGAAGCAGCCTGGGGCTGGTGGACAGCTTTCATCATCAAAGACTCAGATTCCTTAGCCAGCCTGGGCAACTTAGTGAGGCCCTGACTCAAAATAAAAAAATAAAAGGGGCTGGCGATGTGGTTCAGTGGCAAAGTTCCTCTGGGTTCAATCCCTTGTGCAAAGAAAGAAAGAAAGAAAGAAAGAAAGAAAGAAAGAAAGAAAGAAAGAAAGAAAGAAAGAGCCGATAGAAGGAATACCAGGTTAAGAGTCAGGAAATCTAAGATCCAAATCTAAGTTCTACATGCAGCTCTATCAGATAATAAAAACTTTGTTTTATTTGGGTTCCTTAACCACAGATGAAAATAATATGATTTTTTTTTTTTTGCGGTATCAGGGATTGAACCCAGGGGCGTTCTACCTCCGCGCTACACCCCCGGCCCTATTTTTTACACTATATTTTGAAACCGGGTCTCACGAAGTTGTGGAGGGCCTCACTAAGTACAAAGAGAGAGACAGAGAGAGAGAGAGAGAGAGAGAGAGAGGGAGAGAGAGAGAGAGAACTGAGGCTGGCCGTGAACCCGGATCCTCCGGTCTCTGCCTCCCAAAGTACTGGGATTACAAGCGTGTGCCACCACGCCTGGCACAATATGATGTATTTTTAAGACAGCCCTAAAAGTATTTTTCCCCACATAAATGAGCAAGCAAAGGATGTTAAAATGCTTGGGCATTTCATTAAGTTGATCCTAACTGTACCCTAAAAATTAAGCCATACATTGGGGCTGGGGGTGTAGCTCAGAGGCAGAATGTTTCTGGGTTCAAACTAACTAACTAACTAACTAACTAACTAACTAACTAACTGTCTACGAAGTGTGTGTGTGTGTGTGTGTGTGTGTGTGTGTGTGTGTGTGTTACTGGGGATTGAACCCAGGGGGATTCTACCTCTGAGCTACACCCCCAGCCCTATTTTATTTCTTATTTTGAAACAGGGTCTCACTAAGTTCCGGAGGGCCTCGCTAAGTTGGTAAGGCTGGCTGCAAACCTGCAATCCTCCTGTCTCAGTCTCCCAAATACTGGGATTACAAGAGAGCACCACCACACTCAGCTTAAAGTCTACTAACTTTAAAAAAGAAAAAAAAAGTTTTTCTAGTAAACAACCTTAAATTTATAACCTGCAAAAAAGTGCACTTTGTTAAATAATTGAAGTCATTTGCTTTGTCAGTCCACTAAGAGCCGCTTTGTGAGCTTTGGTCCCGCCTTCTCTGAGAGCTCATAAATGACTTTCAGCGGGGTCAGGGTCAGGATGCGTGTGGTTTCCTACACTTGCCAACACAACATGCAGCCTTTCGTGACTTGGCCTGGAGATACAGCAGGTGTCTGCTTCCTCCAGTATCTGAACCTCATGGTAAATTCACCAGCTGAATCAGGATGACCAGGATTCAAGAACTTGCTTTTCTTCTGCCTGTAGTTCTGTTCCTATCTTCAAAATGTGCACAATACACCTGGCGGTAATCCTTGTAATCCCAGAACTTGAGAGGCTGAGACAGGAGGACTCCAAGTTCAAGGCCAGCCTCAGTAACTTAGTAAGACCCTTCACAACTTAGACCCTGATTCAAAATTAAAAAGACTGGAGTATATGTAGAATGCCCCTGGGTTCAGTCCCCAGTATAAAAAAAGAATGTGCACAATACCATTTAAAACATGGCAGTCCTTTCTTTCTTCCTTCTCCCTCTCTCTCTCTTCTTAACTTATTTCAGGAATAGAGAAGTCTTGCTCTTCTAATATGGGATAAGGTTGGCGAGAAGGGAGAGGCTGTTCTTAGTATTCCCCTCAGGACATGAGCTTGGTCACAACATTTTCTGCTTTTTTGGTTGAAATATTGTGATAGTGCTTTTCCAATGCTTTCAACTGCTGAGATGAGCTAATAAAAAAGAGATTACTGTGTAATGCCAAGTTTCGGTTCTCTGGAATTGACTTCCTTCTGAATCCAGACGTAGGCCAAGTAAAGATTAAACTGCACTACACTAGAGTAGGGGTCAAAATAACGTTTGGTTTCACTAGAAGAGACAGGAATGTAAAATCCGTGACCCTTGGGAAATCCTCAGAAAAAGGATCCCCTTGAACTTGATAAACTGCACAATGGAGGTAGGGGGAGGAAGGGAGGAAGGGAGAAAGAGAGAGAGAGAGAGAGAGAGAGAGAGAGAGAGAGACAGAGAGAGACAGAGACAGAGACAGAGACAGAGACAGACAGAGAGAGAATGCCACAAAATGAGATCTTCTTCTCTCTCTCCCCCACATGGTATTTTCAATGTTCTCTTATTGATACTCCTCTTCTTCCCCATCCTCTTCCACTCCATGGACCAGGAACGAAGCCCAGTGTCCCTATTTGAAAGGTTTGGCCTAGTGAACTTACTGCACGACAGGATCAGGGACCTTACTAGACTATTGCAATACCTGAAAGCATGCCCCACCCTCCAGGCCCTCCTCTGGGGCCTCTTTCTTTTTTCCACGCTGGGGATGGAGCCCAGCACCTCAATGTGCTAAGCATGTATTCTGTCACTGAGGTACACCCTCAGCCCTGGGGACCTCATTCTGACTCCCCTCCCCTGTTGTACAGTTGACATTCATTATTTGCAGTAGTTAAGTTCTACAAAGTCCCTGTGGTCACTGAAATAGTGAACACTGAACCCTTGCTGCCAGGGAAGATACAGGGTTAGGTTCTTGTGAGTCTCTGGTCATGATATTTTCACCAACAGATCAACATATAACCTTGTTTGATGTGTGTTTCTGTTCAAAGACACCTTATTTAACATATATTTTTGATTCATTAACATTGAACTCGCAACCAACAGCACTGTAACTCAAGCCTGAATTGTTGGGAGCCATCTTAGCCCACACAATGAGGTCACCATTTCAGACCAGCTTAACCATGTACACAGTACATGCTAAGTGGAAAGTGTCCGCAAGCAGACACGCTTCCTTGGACCGGATGGGACCGAAAGATGGACTTTGATGACCTCCTGTTCTCCCTGAAATGTTCACTTTGCCACTCCCTAGATTTAGCTTGTGATTGCTACACCCTAAATCTAGTTCGTGACTGCCTTTTCCTAAAACTTAGCCTGTAACCCTAAACTTAACTTGTGACCTCCTTGCCGTTTGCTTTGTTTAAACCCTCAATAAAAAAGGACACTGGCTGCAGGAGGTCAGGAGAATTGTTATCTATCTCTTCCCTGACCCCCCAAATATTATAATTTTCTCTAAATTATTATATCTGAATTCTGTGTCATTTTCGTGCGAGCAGACTATTGTCAGGAAGCTGCCTAGAGCAGCGACCTTCCGTTGTGGGACTACGGAGCAAGCAGTGTCCTCTAGAGCCCGCAATACTGAATAAAGCTTACCTAACACATTTCCTCTATGACACAACAGTCTCCTTCTCCTTCTCCTTCTCCTTCTCCTTCTCCTTCTCCTTCTCCTTCTCCTTCTTCTTCTTCCTCCTCTTTTTTTGGTACTGGGGATTGAACCCAGGGACATTCTACCTCTTAGCCACTCTCCCAGTCCTATGTTTATTTTTTATTTTGAAACAGGGTCTCACTAAGTTGCAGAGAGCCTCGCTAAGTTGCTGAGGCTGTGAACCTGTGATCCTCCTGTCTCAGTCTCCCTAGTACTGGGATTAAAAGTGTGCCCTACCATGCCCAGCTCAACACAGCCTTCTTGAGCTTGGGAACACTAGTCAGCATTTCAGCACCATGCTTGGGAAAAATTTTAAATAGTGACTCACCAATAAGATGCAAAAAATGTGGCACTAAACATACTATAAAAAGGACACTTCTTACAGCATGAGAGCTGAAACAAGTAGGCAGAAGGATGCTCTGCCCATCTTAGCTGTGGACATGTGCATTGGGAGATGTGAATTTTTCACCACTCTGAGCCTGTGTGTGCCTGCAATGATATGAATTGCAGATTTGGGGATCACAATGAAATTCTCATGAGGAGGGGAATTTGTGAATAAGGAATCTGTGAATAGTGAGGGCCAACTATACATCTAATCCTACCTTTCCCTTGTTTTTTCCCCATCAGCAACATTCCAACATTTGCAAGTCTTTCCTATATTTAAAATAAAAATCTCAGCTGGGCATGGTGGTGTATGCCTGTAATCCCAGTACTTGGGAGGCTGAGACAGGATGGCAGATTTGAGGTCAGCCTCAGCAACTTAGTGAGATCCTTTGCAACTTAGAAAGATCCTGCTTCAAAAATAAAAAATAAAATAGGACTGGGGGTGTAGCTCAGGTGTAGAATGCCCTTGGGTTTAATCCCTAGTAAAACACACACACACACACGCACGCACGCACACACACACACACACGCACACACACACACACACACACACACACACACGTGATAATTTTTTTCTTATAACTGCAGTCTTCGTTTCTGCTTTTCTCAAAGTTATTGCAAGAGAACCCATCTCATCTTGAAAGAGCGGCTCCCATGTGCTCTTTTCTCCTGCTTGTCTTGTGTTCTTGCCCACACTGTCAGGCTTCTTCACACCACCACTCCATTGCAACTGCGCGTGCCCGAGTCACTAAGGCCTTCCCTGGGTGGAGTCCAAAGCCACCTCTCTCTGACCTCTGCACAGCATTCAGCACCACAGGCCCCTCTTGCCTGTGAGACTCTCTTACTTCCAGCACACTGCACCCCCATCCCCGGTCCTTCTCCTCCTGGGGTGTTTACCTTGGTCTCTTTTTTGGACTGTCACTTTTCCTGTCTGACCTTGGATCCTCAACCAGCTTCTTTCCACTCTCCCTGGGTGATCTCATTCACTCCCACAGTTCCACGTAGACCAGCCAGGGCTGACGCCTCTTTAGTCTCAGGTCTTCATCTTGTACCACACTCTTATCTGACTACCTACTGCACATCACCACTCGAAGGTGCAGAGGCCTTCCTGTGTCCACATCAACAAGTGCACAGTGAGCTCACCGCCTGCCTCTCAAACTGTTGTTGCCTCTATTTCTGGATTTAATGAATGGCACCACCATTTGCTCATGCCAGCAACCTAGAGATGAGGTTTACCCTTCCTTCCTCACCCCACCACAGCATCTGTGGCTCTATCACCCCAATATTCCCAAATCCATCCATGTCTGATCACCCCTACTGCCACTATCTTGGCTCCTTCTTCCATATCTTTCCCCAGAATTACTGTAACAGTGTCCCAGATATTCTTTCTTATTGCTCCTCCTCAATGATTCCCCAAGAGAGGGCCTAACACAATACCAATTTATTTTGACAGATCTTGTTCCAGTCAGCATTCTTGCTGATATAATCTAAAAGATGGACCATGTAACTCAGAAGAAAGATTTATTTTCTTATGGTTTTGGGTTCAGTCCATGTGAGTCCGGGGACCACAGATCTCAGGACATGATGGCAGGAATTGGAGAAAGGGAGAGCACATGGGCTGTGCTCCTCACATCATGGAGGCTGGAAGCAAGAGAGAGATCAGGGGGAGGAGGAACCAAATATAATCCCCAAGGCCGTACCTCCAGGGACCCACCTCCAGCCACACCTGCTACTGGGTAGCACCCAGGTAAACCCACTGCTGGGATTACAACCCTCAAGACCTGATTATATCAACCCCAAACACCAACTTATGAGATCTTCAAGGGGCCATTCTATATCTAACCATAACAGATCTGGAGGTTGAAAGTCCAAAATCAGTCTCACTGGGCTGAAGTTCAAGGCGTTAGCAGGGCTGTTCTTTCTGGAGGGTCGAGTGGAGGATCTGTTTGTTTTGATCCCTTCCTCACACCATTGTGACCTCTTCTTCCATCATCACCTCTCCTTCTCTCTCTCTGCCTCCCTCATAGGGACCCTTGTGATTATGTTGGAGCCACCTCGGTAATCTAGGAGAATCTCCCCATCTCAAGATCTTTACCTCAATCATATCTCCATGTAAGGTAACATATTTACAGGTTCCAGGGGTAAGGATGTGAAGCTGTTGGGGAGGCCATTATCACAAAGCATAGCTGTAACACTCCACTGTGAAGCCTACACCCTTCAAAAGTGATTTCTCTTTAATGAAGGCTGCCAAACTTTTTCTCTATCAAACAGAAGTTCCAGGTTTGGGAGGGACTACCTGCTTCTGCCTCCATCTCTTCTGAAGCTAGGGCAGGAAATTCTCAATGCTGGCTGTAAGTTAGAATCACTTAAGAAACTTTTGTTTTTGTTTTGCTTGTGTTTTTTGGTAATGGGGATTGAACCCAGGCACATTCTACCTCCCCCTTATTTTACAAACCTATCCCATTTTATTTTTAATTTTGAAACAGGAGCTCACTAAATTGTTGAGGGTCTTACTAAGTTGTTGAATCTGGCCTCAAAACTGCGATCTTCCTGTCTCAGCCTTCCAAGTGCTGGGATTACAGGCATGTGCCACCATGCCTGGCTCACCTAAGGAACTTTTAAAACCTACCTAAGTCAGGATCTACCTCAAATAAATTAAAACCAGGATCTTTGGAGGTGGGGTTTGAACACTGGCAAGTAATAGCATGTGTTAACTTTCTTCACTATAGCAAATATCTGAGATAATCAACTTAATAAGAGGAAAGGTTTATTTTGTCTCATAGTTTTGGAGGTTTCAGTCCATGTCAGTTGACCCCATTGCTTTGGGGACTATCATGGGAAGACATCATGACAGAAGCATGTGGTAAGGAAAGTGCTCACCTCATGGCAGCCAGGAAACCAAGAGAGAGGAAGAGACAGATGTCTCACAATCCCCTTTGAGGGCACACCCCCAATGACCTAACTTCCTTCCACCAAGCCCCGCCTCTTAAAGGTTCCACCACCTCCTGCTAGCACCACCAACTGGAGGTCCAAGCATTTAACACACAGGCCTTTGGGAGGCACTTATCCAAACTATAGCTGGTAGTGGTTCTAATATGCAGCTAGCTTTGGGACCCACGCTGCTAGAGACAACTGGCTGCCAAACCCTTAGAGCATGAAGCTATGCGAGTCTGATAAGGAAAGATTATGAGGATGAATGGCAAGAAAATGAATGTTGAAAGCCATTCGTCCCTGGGCTAGTATTTTTGCTTGGGCCATTTCCTAGTTGCATGACCTTGGGAAAGTTACTTGACTTCTCTGGTCTAAGTTTTTTTTTCCTTTTTTTTTCCCAGATAATGATACCTCCGAGGGATGGTGCCATGACTGAGATGATGATGGAAAGCCCTAAGCTGCAGGCGGATAGGTCCCCAAGAGAGGGCAGTGCAGCCTTCTTTGCAACCCACCACTCCCCTTGGGCACAGCGGTTGCTGAGCCTCTCCTAATAATAGAATTCCCCTGGCTCTAATTTTCCAGCTCAGAGAAGACTGAATTTGCCTACTTCTTGGTTAGTCTGGCTTTTACTTCCTTCTCTGTATTTTTTTTCCACATCTCCAAGCCTGGGGTCTTTTCACACTTTTTGATCATGCTGAGTCGAGGGGGCAGCTGGCCAGGCTTCTGATCTTCTAGTCGGCTTCCAGAAGGTCAGGGTGTTACTGGAGTTTCTTGGTTGATGCCAAGGAGTCAAGCTGTAAACCTGAAAAAGTGATTTTCCTCCCTTAGAAGGAAATCGTTTATGGTATGTGGTTGGAGGACAGAGAGCTGAGAATTTTCCTTTGGGCCGAGGATACAACAAGAAGTCTAAAACCTGGTGGGGTGGAGAAATGTTTTTAATGGAAAGAGTCCCCAGGGATGGAAGGAAAGGGACAAGATCATCCTTACCACCGATTTGTTAGTGTCCACAGTGTTCTGAGCTTCTCTCTCTCTCTCTCCCTCCTTTGCTTCTTCTAATTCTTGAAGGCATTAGGAAGGGCAAAAGCGATGGAGATGATTCAGCAGCTGGAAGGGAGCAGGGTTGGCCCAGCCAGCTCTGCCCCTGACTGCTGGGCCAGGTTAATAGCGTTAATGGAAAGTGTTCCCATTGAAGGAGGGAGCGGGGCTCTGGCAAGGTCACTTTCCATCAGGGACTGCCAAAGTTGATGTCACCGGGAACTTTCGTTTTGCTCTCTCCATCTTTTTAAGGCTCAGAATGATGGAATAATCCCACTGTCTTGTTTTGCCAGAGCTGGTTTCTCATTGTTCATTCAGGTGGTATCCTATTTTTCACCAAGCCTATTGGATTATTCAATTCAGTTTTTGAAGATGAGTTCCATGTCCGGGCCCGTGCTAATGAGTCAGCAGCCATTCTGCAAGCACGCGTGGGGCTCGACCTCGGGCCAGCTAGTGAGGTGGAGTAACCAAGGCCCCCCAGGCATGGTGCCTGCCATGCAAGCCGGCTGGGATGTTAGAGCCACATGCACAGAATAGTACGAGGAAGATGATTCCCAGGACCTCTCGGGGCAGGAGGAGGTTAGTGAGGCCTTGTGTGGTCTGAGAAGAGAGCATGGAGGAGGTGAGGCGCGAGGAGGGACAGGCTTAGATGGGAAGAGGAAGGGCATTCCAGGGGGGAAAAAAGATGACAGGGGAGCACAGGGAATACAGGGAAATTATAAAAGTAAAAATAGTGTAAAGTGTGCGTGTATCCTGTCCCAGACATCCAGAGAACCTTAGTAGAAGCAGGTGCTCCACACCTTTCTCAAGGTTTCTGTGTCTCGGGGGTGAGGAGTGTGGCTCTTCTAAAGGCCACCCCAGGGTCCAGGTTTTGCATGCAGCATCTCTGTTCATTCTTTTTCTCTCCTCCTCCTTCTCCTTCTCCTCCTTCTTCTTCTACTGAGCACTGAACCCAGGGGCATTCTATCTCTGAGCTATACCCCCAACCCTTTTTATTCTTTATTTTGAAACAGGGTCTCACTAAGGTGCTGAGGCTGGCCTTGAACCTGCGATCCTCTTGTCTCAGCCTCCCAGGCACTGGGATTACAGGCATATGCCACCACGCCCAGCTGTTCCAACTGGTTTCTAGGGGCCAACGAAATGTTCAGTGAGAGGGGAGCAGAGGGCTGCCTCTTTGCACCTAATAGCAATTGGCTCTCTGTATGAGCATATATGTGTGTGTGTGTGTGTGTGTGTGTGTGTGTGTGTGTGTATTTCCTTGGAGAGAAATCCCTGGACATTTCACATCGGAGCACAGGATCAGAGAAGGAAAGGAGTGGTGTCTACAGTACAAGGAACAAATCCCCATATGCTGTGGGCATTTTTAGTCTCCCCCCTGCCCTCTCCTCTGCCGCATGCTCCACTTGTTTCAAATGGCCTCCGGAGCACCTGCGTGTCCACAAGGCTTATTGTCTCCCGAGTGGATGGAGAAATGCCCAGCTGAAAACTCTGGGATTGGGCGACCAGCTGGTGGGTCCCTTGTCTGGGTTGAAGAGATTGCAGACCGAAGGTTTAGAAAGCCCCACTTTCCATCTGGATGTGGAAACATCTGAATCCCGCTGAGTCAATGTGCAGGGAGAGCTTCAGGCCTGCTTTCGACCAGGACAGCCTGTCCTCCTGGCCCTGCCGATGGAATGGATGTGGGACAGGAGCCCGGGTCGGAGACGCTGGCAGAGAAGCAGTGAGTCCTGAGCAGAGAAAAGCCAAGAAAAGCCAAGGGTGGGTGTTCTGGGGCACAGCAGACACATGGAAGGACAACTGGGAATTCATCTCTGGAAACAAGAACTCTGAGGTGAAATATCCCTTCAGAAGGGATGCACGTAAAAATTCACATTGCCTATTTAAAATTCTGAGCAGTGGCCTTCCCCAGCTATTTTTAATGGAATGTGATGTACCATTGCATTGGGAAATTTTAAACATGATGAATAAGGCCCATAATTTATATTATAGGTTAGCACCTATCTGAATGCCAAGAAGCTAGGGGCACTTAAATAATTATCCTTTATCCCCTTTTCTATTCCATTAAACTTAGTTTCTGGACCAGTGGCTCCAAACTTTATTGTGCATAATAATTTCTTGGTTGGTTGGGGAGTGGGTAGGAGATTGGGTTGGACCCAGACTTTAGTATTTTATTTATTTAATTTTTGTGGTACTAGGGATTGAACCCAGGGGCATTCTACCTCTGAGCTACACTCCCAGCCCTATTTTATTTTTTATTTTGAAACAGGGTCTCACTAAGTTGCTGAGGGCCTCCCTAAATTGCTGAGGATGGCCTCGAACATGTGATCCTGCTGTCTTAGCCTCCCAAGTACTGGGATTACAGGCGTGAGCTACCATGCCCTGCTAGACTTCAGTATTTTATTAAGCAACTCTAGGTAATCCTAATGAAGGAGGTCCATGAACCACACTTTGGGATATAGTGGAAGATGACTGGAATCGTGGTTTGTGCATTTGAATTTAATAAATATTTTATTTCATGATACCTTATGTTCCCATACTTTCCTTGATTTGATCCTCCTGATTACAAGATGCAGGGACAGATGCTATTATTCTTATTTTATGGTTAAAGACTCTACAGTCCAGAGAGGTTGTGATTTGTGATTCACAGCTGGTAGACACCCAAGTGCTCAGATTCCTAGCACCCAGCTCTTTCTGGGAGGTCCTGCACAATCCCCCCCCACCTCCCTCTTATCCTTTGATCTTCTCTTTTCCTCACTTGCTCTGCTCCAGCCCACCAACACTCCAAACACACTTCTACCTCGAGGCCTTTGCACTCACTATATCTGCTACCTGGAAGCCCTTCCCCCACCAAGCCCTCCCTCCTGCAGATCTCTGCTCAAATATCTCCTTCTCAGGGAGGCCTTCTTAGGTCATTCCATCCAAAACTACATCCTCCTCACCACATTCCCTGCTCTCCTTATTTTATTTGCCTATGTCTGACATATATGTCTAATTCTAATATGTATCTATTTGGTGTAAATCTCTATATATGTATCTATATTTATTTCAATATATCCTATAAAGTTCAAACATTGTAGTAAAATATATATTACATAAAATATATCTTAATCATTTTTATTTTGGTTTTTTTTTTGTGGTATGGGGGAATTGAATCCAGGGGCATTCTACTTCTGAGCTACACTGCCAGCCCCTTTTTATTTTTTATTTTTTTGTTTTGAAACGGGGTCTCTAGGTTGCTGAGAGTCTTACTACATTACTGAGGTTGTCCTTGAACCTGCGATCCTCCCATCTCAGCCTCCCAAATACAGGTACGTGCCACCACTCCCAGCTTCTTAACCATTTTTAAGCAGACAGTTCAGTGGTATTAAGCAGAGTCACATTGTTGTACAGCCATGACCACCATCCATCTCTAGAACTATTGTCATCTTGCAGAACTGAAACCCTGTACCCATAAAACAATAACTCCCCAGCCTCCGGCAGCCACCATTCTACTTTCTGCCTTTATGAATTTGACTACTCATACAAGTGGAATCCTGTAACATTTGTCTTTTTGTTTCTGCCTTACTTCACTTAGCATCCTGTCCTCAAGGTTCACCCATGTTGTAGCACGGGGCAGAATTTCTTTTCTCCTTAAGGGTGAATGACATTGCATTGAATGTGCACCCCACAGTTTGTTCATCCATTCACCCACTGACAGACACTTAGGTAGCTTCCATCTTTTGGCCGTTGTGAATAATGCTGCTATAAACATGGGTGTGCAACTACCTATCTCTTCAAGATCCTGCTTTCATTTCTTTAGGGGACATATCCAGAAGTGGACTGCTGGAACATATGGTAACTCTATTTTCAGTGTTTGAGGAACTGCTATCCTGTTTTCCGCAGTGGCTGCAACATTTTACACTCCCACCAACAGTGCACTGGGGTTCCAATATCTTTATATCCTCATCAACACTAGTTTTATTCTGTCTTTTTCCCCCAAAAGTAGTCATCCTAATGAATGTGAGATCTCACTGTAGTTTTATTTATTTATTTACTTATTTATTTTTGGCGGTACCGGGGATTGAACCCAGGGGTATTCTACCTCTGGGCTACACCCTCAGCCCTAGTTTTTATTCTTTATTTTGAAACAGGGTCTCACTAAGTTGCGGAGGGCCCTCACTAAGTAGCTGAAGCTGGCCGCTAACCTGCAATCCTCCTGTCTCAGCCTCCCAAGTACTGGGATTACAAGCATGCACCACCACGCGCAGCTTCATTGTAGTCTTAATTTGCATTTCCATATTGATTAGTGACACTGAACATCTTTTGATGTGCTTATGGGCATTTGTATATCTTCTTTGGAGAATGGTCTAAATCCTTTGCCTATTTTTAGATCAAGTATTAAATCAAGTATTTAATTTAAATCAAGTATTCAGCCGGGTGTGGTGGCACACGCTTGTAATCCCAATACTTGGGAGGATGAGACTGGAGGATGGCAGGTTTGTGGCCAACCTTGGCTACTTAGTGAGGCCCTCCGCAACTTAGTGAGACCCTGTTTCAAAATAAAGAATAAAAAATAGGGCTGGGGGTATAACTCAGTGGTAGAATGCCCCTGGGTTCAATCCCCAGTACTGCAAAAAAAAAAAAAAATCAAGTATTCTTTTTTCTTTTTAGTTATAGGAGTTCTTTATAGATTCTGTATCTGGTATATTTTTTAAAAGGTATTATTTATTTGTGATGGTTTCTCTTCTAGAATGTTAACTATTTAGGATTGAAGATTCTTGCTTATTTTGTTCATAGCTATAGGCCCAGCACCTAGCATCATGGGAGGGAGGCAGTGAATATGCTTACTATGTTTGTTGAGTGAATGATAGAATGAAGGTGCTGGGATGTAATAGGTACGTTTTAGTCAACTTTCCCATCACTGTGACCAAAAATACCTGACAAGCACAACTTAGTGGAAGAAAGGTTTGTTCGGGCTTACGGTTCCAGGGTTCCAGTCCGTGGGTGACCAGCATTGCAGTGGCAGGGTGTGTGGTGGAGGGAGACCACCCTCACATAATGGCAGTTGGAAGGAGAGAGAGGAAGGGAGGGAGGGAGGGAGGGAGAGAGAGAAAGAGGGAGAGAGGAATAGCCAGGGACAGATACAGTCCCCAAGGCCACTCCCCCAGTGACCCACCCCCTCCAGCCACGCCCACCTCTGAACCTCCCTGCCTTGCAGATCATGCTTTCAACACCTGTCCCTTTTAGGAAACATTCTAGACCCAAACCATAACAAAGTGATTAAGAATAATGTGAAAAAATAACTTTTTAAATTCTTATTATATGCCGGGCATGGTGGCACATGCTTGTAATCCCAGTACTTGAGAGGTTGAGACAGGAGGATTACAGGTTTGCAGCCAGCCTCAGCTACTTAGGCCCTCTGCAACTTAGTGAGGCCTGTTTCAAAATAAAGAATAAAAAATAGGCCTGGGGGTGTAGCTCAGAGGTAGAATGCCCGGGGTTCCATCCCTGGTACCGAAAAAAAAAATCTTATTATATTAAGTAGGCCAGTGCAAGTAAACTACAGAAAAAAAAATGTACTGAAAAAAATTGGCAATACTTAGTAAAAGTGAAGGTACACAGTGAGGTGTGGTGGTGCATGTCTATAATCCTAGTGTGTTTTGTTATTTTTTTGTTTTTTTGCGGTACTGGGGATTGAACCCAGGGGTATTCTACCTCTGAGCTACACCCCTAGCCCTATTTTTATTCTTTATTTCAAAACGGGGTCTCACTAAGTTGTGGAGAGCCTCACTAAGTAGCTGAGGCTGGCCGCGAACCTGTGATCCTCCTGTCTTAGCTTCCCAAGTACTGGGATTACAAGCATGGGCCACCATGCCCAGCTCTAATCCCAGTGTTTGGGAGGCTGAGACAGGAGTATCTCAGGTTTGAGACCAGCCTTAGCAACTTAGCAAGACTCTCAGAAACCTAATGAGACCCTGTTTCAAAACAAAAATTAAAAAGGGTTAGGGAGCCGGGCATGGTGGCGCACGCCTGTAATCCCAGTACTTTGGGAGGCAGAGACCGGAGGATCCGGGTTCGCGGCCAGCCTCAGCTCTCTCTCTCTCTCTCTCTCTCTCTCTCTTTCTCTCTCTCTGTTTCCTTAGTGAGGCCCTCCGCAACTTCGTGAGACCCGGTTTAAAAATAAAGTATAAAAAATAGGGCCGGGGGCGTAGCGCGGAGGTAGAAAGCCCCTGCATTCAATCCCTGGTACAAAAAAAAAGGGGTTAGGGGTATAGCTTGGAGGTAGAGTGCCCCTGGGTTCAATCCCAAGAACCACAAAAAATAAAAACAAACAACCCCCCCAAAAAAGTGAAGGTACACATTTTGTACCACCACACTTGCACTCCCAGGTCTTATCAGAAACACAGCTTATAGCACCAGGCTATATGATTAAAAATGCTCATAGCAGCACTGTTTGTAATTGCCCAACATGGAAACAACCCAGATGTCTGTCAACAGTAGAGCAGGTAAACAAGTGGGGTGTGTTCAAAGAGTGGAATCCTACATAGCAATCAAAATAAACCAGCCCCGTGTCATGCCTCAACATGACACAGCACCTTAAGGCCCTGTTATTATTCTGTAGCATCTTAAGGATCTGACATTGAAAAAGAGGACGAGGTACATAAAAATACAAATTGCACAATCCCACTTACAAGCACTTCAAAAGAAGACATTTAAATGTGTTGTCTGAGCCTGCATAATTAGGTAATAAAACTATTTTTAAAAAGAAAAAGGAAGTGAATACCATGACATTGAAGACAGTGGTGGCTACTGGGTGGCGAAAGGCTGTCATGACCAGGAGGGCCTGAGGGGGATGTAGGGGCTGGAGGTTTAAATGGGCTTCTTTTACTGCAGGTTCATATATGAACCTACAGTATGTTTCATAAGTGAATAAATAAATTAATTAATAAAATAAGAATCAGAAAATAAAGAATAAATCCACTTTCACCTCACTTGAAGTTCACAAAACCTTCTGGAAACACAAGCTGCTCTGTCAGCAAGGGATGTGGGCTGAATTTTGAAAAAGTCCCGGAGGCAGGATGTGGCTAATTGACTTGGGATTAGAAGAGCAAACACATTTCAGGCACCACCTTCGGAGGAAGCTGTAGGCAGATTCTAGGCCCCAGGAGGGAGGGCGCTGGGAGAGCAAAAGCTGCAGGCCTGGCACTGACCCTGTGCCTTTCCCTGAGGGGAGAGATTGTCTTCTCTTCCCTCTCCTCTGGAAGTCTCCCCTCCATCCCTCACTTCTCAGAGATCCTCCTGAGACTGGCTTCTGGCCGCTGTGGTCTGCATTATGGACATTTCCCTCAGGGTCTGTGCTCCAACATGAGCTCGTGTGATGATAAATGAGCTCTGTGCTGTGGTATTAGTAAGGCTGGCCAGGTGGCCCCCGGCTCCTCCAGGTACCAGGGAACCATGGAGACTTGGTACCATGTGACAAAAGAGCCATTTTCATGGTGAAAATCCCTGTCTTTGTCAGATTGGCAGGAGAGACACTAAGGAGCTATCTACCCTTAAGTCCATCTTCTTCCCGCAGGCCTCCCTGCGCATAGATCCAACTCTCACATGAAACCCTAACCTTAGCATTTAAGAGACTTTTTAGAGAGGATGAAGCAAAGAGAAACTGGCAACATTATTACAGAGACTCATTGGGTGCGGTGGCGCACGCCTGTAATCCCAGTACTTGGGAGGCTGAGACAGGAGGATCACAGGTTCAAGGTCAGCCTCAGCAACTTAGCAAGACCCTCAGCAACTTACCGAGTCCCTGTTTCAAAATTTAAAAAAGTGCTGAGGGTGTAGCTTGGAGACAGACTGCCTCTGAGTTCAGTACCAAAACAAAACAACAACAACAACAGCAACAACAAAAAACTCAAAGATTCTATGACAATTCAAGATGCAATGCCACTCACTGAGGTGCTGGTACTGTGATAAGGCCTCTGTAAAGCTTTGGATTTAGAACGTCTCCCTAGTCCTCATGCACACAAGGTAGCAATGTTGGAAGTGGGGTTTGGTTGCTAAGGAGTGGTTCCTGGGGGTGTGGCCTTGGGGATTATATATCCGTCCTCCCCCCACCTGTCTCTCCTTCCAGCCTTCACAATGTGAGATCTGAGTTTTGCACACTCTCTCTCTGCTTCCCCCCACCATGCCCTGAGCTTCAGACCCTGGCCTCACATGGACTCAACCCAGAATCTCCAAAACACTGTGAGCAAATGAATCTTCCTTCCTCTAAGTTGTGTGGCCAGTCGTTTTCGATTATAGCAGTAAGACTGTTGACTGAGACAGCCTCCCAGACAACCATCCTGCCATGTAGGTGATGAGACTGGGGCTTAAATGCTTAGTCAACTCATCCCTGTTCACACAGCTAGTGGTGGGAAAGGCAGGATTCATGTCTTGGTGGTCTAAGGCTGGAGGCAGCAAACTACAGCCTGTGAGGTAAATCTGCTGAGTTTTGTGCAACCCTGGAGCTAATGATAAATTTACAATTTTAAAGGGTTGTAAAAAACAAAATCCACCCCCTCAAGAGAAAAATATGTAAGGAAAACCATATGTAGACTGCAAAACCTTAACATTTTTACTATCTGGCCCTTTTGTAAGTACAGTTTGCCTGTCTCCTTGCCCTTTGTTAGGTGGAAGCCCACCCTGCAAACATTACTGGCATCTTCCTTGACTCATCCTAACCTGTGGATCTCTAGTTCTAAATATTTTCCCAAGATGTCAAGCTCATTTCGATCCTCTTGACAACATTTGAGTGTATTGATGATGGTCTTTCCCCTTGCAGAGGATGGAGAATATGGAGTCTCCAGCTTTTTTCCCCTTTCTGTTCTAATTGGATTCCAGACAGGGCTCATGGAAGATTTTTAGGTGCCAGAACTTTCTGGAAGCCTAATCACTTAAGTTGAGAGTGATTTGTAAAATTAGTCTTAAGACTTGATCCACATGTTGTTGTTGTTGTTGTTTTGCCAAATAGGTAAACAGGCGGGGATTTAAACCATGCCCTTCTTCTCCAGGATCATATTTCTAGGAATGCCAACCATCTGGATCCTAGAACTTAGCTTTGAAGTCAAAGGGAGTGGTCTCTAGGGGCATAGCTGTACTTTACTGGAAGGAGGAACAGCAGACAAGGACGCATTCTTGGACCTTGATCTAAGCAACTGAGTATTCATTAGGGAGCAGATTAGCAGCAGTGAGAAGTGACAACTGAGTGGCAGCAGAGGAAACAGAGGACTTCCAGAGAAACGGATGGACTGGCGACCTCACAGCACAGCAGACTGGCCAACATCATGGCCGGTGTCCCTGCACATCCCGAGGGCAGCTGAGGACTCAACTACACACAGAACTGACGCTTTTCATGAACCAGGGGCATTAAGAAAAAGGAATAATTCATGTTTTATGTCCTCTGTGATAAAAAGGTAAAGTCAACTAAAAATGCATTCCTTTCAATAGAGCACCAACGTAAACATGGAAACATTGTGAATTAATTATGCATTCCCTCCAAGCAGAGGGAAACCTTTGAGCCACCTTGATTTTTATAAAGGAATGTGAACTCTACCACTTGCCCATTGTAGTTATACACACACACACACACACACACACACACACACACCACACACTCCTGTGATCCAAGAATGTGCTACAACTAATAACTGCTAACATTACTGAGTGTTCACCACATGCCAGGTATTGCATTAAGAGCTTCACCCACATTATTTCATTTAATCCCCACCACACTCCTACAAAATAGGCGTTATAATCATCTTCAAATGCATATCTGTTCATTTTATACATAAAAACCTGTCCTTGGACACACAACTCAGAAGTGGGGAAGGCTAGATTCGAATCCAGATGTCTGACTCCCTCGATCAGTAGGCTAGAGCCCCTTCTTGCAAGGAGCCCAGTTTGATGGACCTGAGATTTAGGGGAGAGTACATAGGGATGTGATAGCCACGTGTTCCACTAGGTATTGTATGTGCTATTCTTAGGCAGAAAGTTCTGTATTTGCACAAACTACCTGCACTAAATTATGCTTTAATGTTGTTGCCTGACTTTTATGATGCTGACTTGGAGACACAGCCTGACGGCTTCTGAATGCATAGTGGAGATGAGGAAAATCCGGGAGGATGCAACATACAATTGTACCCTATAGGTTGTTCCACGTGGACATTTCTGAGCTTCGTACAAAGCACAGCGTTCCATCTCTTGAAGAACTGCTATAAATCTGCCTCTGAGGTATTGTTTTTATTGCTGCTGTGTTGCCCCAAATTTTTAATACAATTTTATGCTGAAGCAGAGCAATTATCGTGACTTCATGGTCAGCACATTTGCTTTTTTTTTGCTTAATCCAGCTTTATCTGTTTTTATTCTCATTTTATTGAAATCCTGTTTCTGGTATGTTACTTAAAACCCCAAGTTCTTGTAGACTACAGTAAAAACAAACATTTCAGATATTTGATGATTAATATCAATCCCATCTATGAATGACATTTTATATTAGTAAAATATGATAAAATACACTCAACATTCCAATTATACCGAGTTTAGGGTAATCTTGTCCCATTGATCAAATGGCTTCTTGGGACCTTTACCTTCTTCCAGAGCATCATTATTAATATCCACTATCAGGATTCTATAGAAATATAGAAATGCCAGTTAAAAATTTCCAGTTGATAATGACTATGATGCTGATTACAATAAAAGTGATGGATGTTTGTACATTGATTCACTCATTAAAGAATAGCAAGTGCCTTCTCTAGTATAGGTGGGAGAAGCTCATGTTCTGAGGAGACATAAGTTGAATTCTTCCTTCCAAAATTCATGTGTTGAAGTTCTAAGCCCCGTACCTCAGAAGGTGACCTTATTTGGAGTGTTTACAGAAGTAATTAGATAAAAATTAGGTCATTCATGTGGACTCTAATCCAATGACTGGTGTCCTTATAAACAGGGGAAATTTGGACAAGCAGATACAGATGGATAGAAGATGATATGAAGAAACACAAGGCAAAGTTGAACATGTATGAGCCACAAAGAAAGGCCTAGAACAGATGCTTCCCTTGCAGCCTTCAAAGGAATGGACTCTACCAACATCTTGAGCCTCCAGGGCTGCGAGACGATACATTTCTTTCTTTTGCGTGTGTGTGCATATTGCAATTGTACATCATAGTGAGATTCAAAGTGATAATTCACACCTGTGCACATTGCTTGGTGTGTTTCCCGCTCCATCCCACCCTACCCCCCTCCTCGTACATGTTGGTGAGATTGGTAGTGATACCTTCATGTATGGAAATAATATTATTTGAACTGTTCCCTTCCTCAAGCCTCATTTTCCCCCTCCCCTATAGATAATACATTTCTATTGTTCAAGCTACCTAGTGTGTGGTATTTTGTGATGGCAGCCCTGGAAAATAAATATTCTTTCTTCTAAGTTACATGGTCAGTCTTTTAGATTATAGCTACAAGAATACTGACAGGAACATTGACAAAGTATGTGCTTCATGCCAGACTTTATACTGGGCCCTGAGTAGAAAGCCAAGAGGCTTATAATCTAGTAGGACAGATGTGCGACAAGTAAAAAAAAAAGTGTAATTAAAACTGCTGACATAGCAAGCTGACCTATTCATGTTGGCTGGTAGTAGGGCTCTAAGACAGCTGCTAAGGTCCTGGCCCTGGTGGCATGTGCTGTACTCCCCTCTTCTTAAAGGTGGGTAAGGTGCATGATTGGGTGGGATAGTCCCTCTCAGATACATTATATTCTAGAAGACTCCATCTCATTAGCTGAAGCAGCAGATTCTTCCAAATAAGCAAATAGTCACGTTGTGAACTGCCTACAGGCCATAGGACAGGGCCCGGAAGTGGCCTCTAGGAGCTGACCATGGTCTGTGGATGACGGCCAGCAGAACTCTGGTCATGGGGCCGGAAGGAAATGAATCCCCCAGCTCCTGAGGCAGCTGAGCCATGGATGCTCCCCCTGCTGAACCTCCAGACGAGGACTGGGCCGGCTGACGTCTCGACCAGAGCAGAAGACCCAGCTGACAGTCCTGTCACCCATGAGGCATGTGAGACGGGACATCTGTGTTGTTGCAGGCTGATAAGTTTGTAGTAACTAGTTGTATATTATAGAAAATGAATGTATATTGAAAATGAATATCCTGGGAAAGAAAGCCTCTCTGAGGAGGTGACCTTAAACTAAGACCTGGGGATGAGACGGTGTCGGCCCTGGGAAGAGGGATGAGGAAGAGAGTTCCAGACAGAGGACTCTGAGCTGAGAAAGAGGCCAGCGAGTTCCAGGAGCAGAAGCATGGCCAATTCAGGTAGATCCCAGTGGGGAGAGGGAGGGAGGGAAGGAGTGAGGGCAGGAGGGAGGGAGGAAGGGCAAGGTGAAGGAGAGAGAGAGGGAGGGAGGGCAAGATGAAGGAGATGCAGATACACTTTGCTTTTTTTTGTGTGTGGTACTGGGGATTGAATCCAGGGGTGTTCTACTTCTGAGTTACACCCCAGCCCTTTTTTTTATTTTTTTGTTTGTTTGTTTGTTTGTTTGTTTGGAAACAGGCTCTCACTAGGTTGTTGAGAGTCTTGCTCTGTTGCTAAGGCTGTCCTTGAAGCTGCAATCCTCCTGTCTCAGCCTCCCAAATACTGGGATTACAGGTGTGTGCCACCACGCCCGGCTCCAATACACTTTTGACTTACACACCTGAGACACCACTCTCTCACTTAAGTGCACAGCCAGTCCTGTGAGTGTGGTTTGGGACAAGCCACTATGAGAAAAAAAAACCCCGACAGAGTGGCTTAAGCAGGGTCAAAGTTTTTCTTCCATGCAGTGGAGCAGAGGAAGGTGAGAGGCTGAGGGTGCTGAGATCGGATGCTGGTAGGCCAGGTTTGCAGCACTCAACTCATGGCTTCCTTCCCCAGCTGCTGCCATTTCCCAGCTGGTGGGAGGAGGAAAGGAAGATCAGAGGGAGAGGCATTCATATTTGAAAACAACCAGGAACAGGCACGAGTTGGAAGTCACATCCATGGCTCCTCTTCCCATCCCACTGGCCAGAGTTCAGTCATGCGACCCCGCTGCCTGCGACATGTCTGGGGCAAGTTGTCTCTGTCACCCGGGAGTCTTGTTCCCAGAAGTCTAGCTTGCAGAGTTGTGTTTCTACAAGCAAGAAAGAACCTCTGGGGAGCAATTAGCAGCCTCTGTCCCAGCCTGACCTTCCTTAGCCAGAAGGCTGGGCCCATCTCTAGCCCTTCCCTCAAGGGCCCAGGACGGTAGAGGTGACATTTGGAGTGGACTGTCACTTGTCTTCTATCATCTCCCCCAGCGATGGGACAAACAGCCAGATAGTGGATGCCAAGGTCTGTCTCTCTCATTTCCAGCAAAGCCCAGAAAACTCTCCCTCCGAGATCTCTTGGGATAACCGCTCCCCGTTAGCATGTTTCTGCCATTTGGACCTCGTCTTGTGTCCTCCTGCCTCTGAGCCTCTGAGGGCAGGCAGGTTGTGTGTTTGGCATGTTCTGTAACTCTCCAGAACTCTGAACCTTTGCCACATGCCAGCAGCACTTATTAATGTTGCTACTAATAATAGTATCAGTAGGGGTGGGCCAGCACCGACATGTAATCTCCCTCTACTGTGCTTTCCTTGTTCCCTGGACTGTGACAGCCAGAGGTCAATTCAGACTTGCCTCTGCAATTCTCTTACTCGAGATACTGACCTCTTTACCAGGAGTCCTGCTTTGCTGCCCCCATAGAAACATGCAGCCATGCAGGCTGGGGCGCCCTCACGCTCCACTTTCGCAGGCAGAAACGGAAAACTCTGGTGTCTATAAAAGACACAGATTCCAGCTCTGTTGCCCAAGGTTGTTTTGAAATGGGGTGGCATTTTGAATGCTGAGTGCAGGCTCAAACTTGTCTGCTTTCTTGGTTGCAAAATGGAAAAGGACCAGCAGAGAAAGCAAAATTACCACCTGCCTGTGAGAGCTGGATCCCTCTCTCATTCTTTTACTTTAGGGAATTTCTCTGTCTAGAACTGTATCAATTGCTAACCTCACTGAACTCAGGTTTATGAGGTTAGTTCAGTGAGGTTAACAAGACTGTGCAGGGAGCTCTCTGTGCATTATACCCTTTGAACCTCACAATAAGTCAGTGCTATAGGGGTGACTGTTATACCCATTTCACAAGTGAGAAAACCGAGGCTCAAGGAAATTAAGGTTATGTGTTTACTGTAGCACAGCTGGTAAGGGGCAGAGCCAGAATTGGAACCTGGGTCTTTGTAACCCCCAAGTCTGCACCGGTAGACCCATTACCCTATTGTTTATTAAGATGGACAGAGGAGAACTTGCAATTTTTAGTTGCTTTTCTCCACCATGGCCTGGCAGCTAATGCACATCCCCACCGCAGAACACAAAGTGCATTCCAATCGGGGGGAATCTTTTTTCCTTTGTCCTGACATGAGCCTGCATAGGCCTGCCCCCTCGCCCCCTCTCTCCTCCCCCTCGCAGCTCTGTGAGCACAACAGGTTGCTGGCTTTCTACCTGCTCAGTTACTGGGTTCTGGGCTGCTGTTTCCCAGCCCCTCTCCTCCAATGCTTCTGCTGTGGTATGGGCTCAGTCAGCGTTTGTTGGCTGGCCTAAGGCCTAGAACCTCAGACTAGGGATTCACAAATGAATTGTTATTGTGAGAATATAATTGTATCTTTTCTGTCAAAGGAGGTAGTTTCACCTAAATGGCCATTTTGTAACCTGGTAGGAACTTACATTCCTTTCCCAAATTAACATCTCTTAAGAGATTACAGGTGTCGACCCTCCCCCATCTTCCCCTGTACCTGACTGGGAAGACTGTGAAGCTGCAACTTCAACCAATAAAAGTTCAGTACAGGAGGGGCCTTGCGTTAGGGATATAAGACCCACTGGGTTCTTTGTGAAGCGTGCTCTCTCACATATCTGGGAGCACCCTTTTTTTGCAAAAAAAAGTAAAATTGCCTTACCAAGCAATTTTCGAACACCTGCCGTTCTTTAGACGCCGTAAAAAGTTGTTTCTAACATTATGACTTGCTATGGTCTGAACGTGTCCCTCCAAATTCGTAAGTTGAAATTTAATCGCCAATGTGATAGCATTAACAGACAGGACTTTTAGGTGATTAAGTCACGAGGGCTTGAGGCAGCTAGCTAGATCTCTTTCTCCCCTTCACCTTCCACCTTGTGAGGACAGAGCCATGAGGCGCCATCTTGGAAGCAGAGACAGCCCTGGGCAGACGCTGAATCTGCTGGTGCCTTGAGCTTGGACTTCCCAGGTTCCAGGACTGTGAGAAAATCTTTCTCTTCCTTCCTTCCCTCCTTCCTTCTTTCTTTTTTTCTTTCTTTCTTCCTTTCTTATATATTACCCAGTCAGTGATTTTGTTATAGCAGCACAGACCAGGACAGGACCTTACTATGTATTGTTTGAGTCTCTTACAGTCTTGCCATGAAAAATGTAGTCTGCAAAAATATATTCTTGCAAAACTGACCTTTTAAGAGGCACGCATCATGTTGTAGAGGGAATTGCAAGACATGGTGGAACTGAGGCGCGCTGGCCTGGGGCTCACGTGAAACCTTCTTTTTCTGAGCACTTACTTGAGCTTGGCACTTGCTAGCCTTTTTTTTTTTTTTTGCCTAACCTGGTTTTATGTAAACCTTATGATTACTCCATTTGGCAGGCTGCCTTATCAATATTTTACAAATAAGGAAACTCAGGCTAGCTAGTGTAACCAGGTTCTTGAAGAGTATTTGGCTTGTGGGGTCTTCGGTCTCCAATTCCAATATTCTTTTTTTTTTTAACTTTGCTAGTACTTTACAGTCTTTGGGGATAAAAATCTCTTGGACTTATATTCATGTCTTGAAAATGAGAGGGGTTAGATTAGATCACTGTTTTCTAGTTTATGTCCCAAGAAACTCTGAGCCAGGTGGTTATAGCCATAGGCTTTTGAGCTACTTAAGCTTGATTTGGGTTTCACCTTTTAAATCCATTTTGAGCATTCAGCAAATTTATTGAGCACCTAATGTGTGTTGGGTATTATTCTAACAAAAGTGGATAAATCAAGAATGAAATCCCTGACCTCAGAAGGGCCTTGACAAAGTTTAAAATAGAGAAATAAATGAGCAAATAAAAAGATGATATCAATGATAAACTCAAAGAAGGAAATAAATAGGGTGCTGTTACAGGAGGGTTACTTTAGGGGAGCTAGGAAAAGCTTTGAGTTAAGACTTAAAGAAACAAAGGAGCTGCTAAAAAGCATTCCAGGCAGAGGAAAGAGCAAGTGCAAAGATCCTGAGGTTGCACAGAGCTTGGCACAGTCAGGAAGTAGAATTAAGTTCTTTATCACTCATACATAGTAACCAAGGGCAAAAGTGAACAGAGGGACAGGGGAAGAGGAAACCACATAGGAGCTTTAAGGAATTGGGAGCAATAACATTGATAACAATTGCCAATACTAAATTTACTAATCAAATCACCAATCATCTTCTAGACCCGTGTTATGCCCTTTCCTTGCTTTAAGTAAGGAGCTGGGAGATTTGGTGACCTTGAGCGAGTCACTGAAATTTGCTAAAACTCAGTTTCCTCATCTGTTAAGTGGTGGTAACAACGGCATCAGGTCATGGAGATCCTGCGAAGATTGAGTTTAGCTCAAGTCAGGTGCAGAGTCAGCCCCTGGGGGAACAGAGGCTGTCCTCTCTCCCAGGAGGAGGGAGGCTGGTGGCAGCAAGGCTCTGGGCCCCACGTCTGACTCAGCCAACACTTTTCCAAGCGTGTCCATCTTGGGCATTGAGCTGCATTTGAAGAAAGGGTTGGCGATTGACAACTGTTTAAATCTAGTCAGATTTAAATTCCCAGTCAGACTTTCAAGGCTCCGTGCAAGTTAATCCTTTGAGGCCCAAGTGTTTCTGTTGAGTAGCTCTCATCTCCAGTCCCAGCAGCTCCTTCACTGGGCACATCAAGTCCCCACTTAGAGATTCCTGACTGCCTATCAGGCTCCGAGAACAACAGCTCCCAGCTGAAGGCTCAGGAGCCGAGGGCAGCTGAAATCAATCAGGAGCAAAGACGAAGCATTTCCGAGAAGACTGCGGCAGTCAGTGGGGATATGTGAATGGATCCATAGCCAACTTCTCAGGATCTCAGTGGGCATGCTAATTTATAGCAGATTGTCTGCTATTGAAGAGGTCTTTCACAGGGAGATTGTATTCTAGGCAGGACTAGTGGGATTCAGTGCAAGGACTAACGGAAGGTTATTTGTGGTAGACACCATTTTCTCATCCTTTCTCCATTTAACAGATGAACTTTCACAGATTCCAGTGACTTGCTCCAGGTCCTGGGCCAAAAGTGCCGGTTCTCACATCTACAGCCTCCCTTGCAGCTCTGGTGATAGTCATGAGGCCCAATATTGGCCGGTTAAAGTCAAGGAGAACTCTGCTGGAGGGCTTCTGGACAAAGATAATCTATGTGATAAAAGAGACAATTAAGAGGAAGAGCCACATCTTCCCAGCACTTTGAATGTGCTCTGTTAAGGCATGAGGTACGGAGCTTTGGCAGTCATCTTACAATCATGAGAAAGATTGTCAAGAGATTCTCAGAGAAGCTCTGACACGGTTCAGCCACTGATCCATCCCATTCTGAACCACTGGTATGTGATAAAAAGAAAGACCTATAATTTAAACCTGTCATAACTGGCCATTCTTGTGTGTGTGTGTGTGTGTGTGCGCGCACACGCGCACGTAATGGAACCCAGGGGCATTCTACCTTTGAGCTAAACCCCCAGCCCTATTTTATGCTTTTATTTTGAAATAGGGTCTCACTAAGTTGTGAAGGGCCTCACTAGGTTGCTGAGGCTGGCTG
Organism: Glis glis; assembly: GCA_004027185.1. NCBI lineage: Eukaryota > Metazoa > Chordata > Mammalia > Rodentia > Gliridae > Glis > Glis glis. The sequence goes on from PVJS01004313.1 coordinate 54,761, forward strand.
TGAACCTGCAATCCTCCTGTCTCAGCCTCCTAAGTACTGGGATTCTGAGCCTGTGCCACCACACCCGGCTCACAGGCTATTCTGTTACATGTAATTGGAAGTATCTTAACTGATACATCTCAACTTCCTTCAAATCTCCTTCCATCCCTTCTAAACTCCATTTAGAAGGAAGCACAGACTTCTTTCCGTCTGTCCAGTGATGCCACAGTTCCTTAAATAAGAGGTGAGACCTTTCATTCCGAGAGGACCTTAGGTTCAAGTTGTCCAGGACCCTTCTGGAACAGTTCTAGTTTATTCCTATTGTTCTAGTGTATTTTTAAGAGTACTCGAAAAATATTCTTGGATGGATGATCCATTATTCACCTGCTCTGTTTTTTAAAATTCCCGTTTTTCCCCCAGAGAGAAAAAGCTCAAGCGTGAATGCCACCGGGAGAGAGAGAAAAAAAAATAGCTTTCACATTCACAATAAAAAGGCAAATGGCTAACTCAGGGCTTGAGGGCTGGGTGGACAGGACTGGAGGGAGCACATGTAGTAAAAAGAGGCTCCCAGAACAAAGAAAAAGCTCAGAAACAAGCAACAAGGTGCTCTTCGGGCACACTGCACCCACTTTGTAGATGTCTCAGCCTTCGCCCTGCTTCAGGGGCACACAAAGGCTTTGCTGGTGTGCGTGTCTTCCTCTGCTTGTCTCCTCTCCTTTCACACAGTCTCCATCACTTTCTCCCAGTGCCCGGGGCTGACTGGAGCCTGACACTTAGCCAAGATGCCCAATGCTCTTTCCTGAGTTTTTCCATCTGATCCCAGACCACTCCCTGTTTCCCTGAACTCTTTCTGAGATCCCCACAAGACTGGCGATGACATTTTATAAAGTGATAATGTCCCTCCCACCCATGTGATTTCTGTTCTTTCCAAGCGTTTTGGACTCCTTATAGCTTGAAGACATTGGGAGCACACCCCCACACAGAGCCCTCTGTGTTCCCTACCTCCCATGCTAATAAAAACAAGTCACAAACAGGGTGGTTCATCCCCGCTCAGCAATATGTTTTTAAGTGCATAAATCAGTCTTGATATAAATTACGCAGGCTCATTATCTGTGAGAAAAGCTGGCTGCCCCACAGGCCTATTAGAATAATGAGCAATGGTCCTGGAGTCCCAATTGCTGACCCGGGGGAGTCGTATCCAGGAATAGAATGAGCCTGCATGCTCCCAGAGCACAGGCCAGCCAGGGACGGCTGCGGTCCTGCCCATTTGCGGGGATGGGGACAGGCAGCGCCTTCAAGGGAGAAGGACCTGGCATGATGGTCAGGTGGCTGTGAGGGCTTGTGCGGTGGAGGGGACCAGGTCAAGGGGACACTTCGCTGGGGTTGGAGAGAGACATAGGCTGCAGCCCAGATTTCTCATGACTTATAACCCAGATCTGTGGGAAACTGATAAGGTCCTTGGAGGATGTACTCTAGTGCTCAGGGGGAAAAGCCTTTTAATTCATTCAGCAATCATTCTAAGAGCACCTACTACGTACTAGGCAATGAAGCAGGGTCAAAGGCTGCGAGAGTGAGCCAAACACAATTCTCTCCCTCGATGTTTTCCATTGACTCAGGATTTCAAGCAAGATAACGTGTTTTAATAGAGTATTAATACCACTGCTAAAAGAAATTACCCAGAAAGGTGACTGTGTCTTTCAATCTAATTCTAAAGCATGGTTTCTTAGACCTGCCTGAGGGTCACCTGACACCCTTGATTTAGCTTACTGTCTCTCCTAGTTAGGGTCTAGACCTGGCAAAGTTAGGCCTTCATTTGTCGGAAATTGATAAGTTGCAAATGACTTTCGTCTGGCAGAGATGTAAATGATTTCTGTCTACTGGAAAAGACAGCCCCCAAGGGTTGTGATTCTATCACATACAGGACGTCATTCAGTGATGTATCAAGCTCAGCAATCTTACGTCAGTGCTCTTTCTTTCACTGACTATATTTACTAAGTTGCTCATAGGTTCCTTTGACCCAGCTTTATCATCCTTCTGGCTTCCTTATGCATGTGTTAAATAAATCTTTTAAGCCAGGTGTGGTGGTGCACACTTGTAATCCCAGTACTTGGGAGGCTGAGACAGGAGGATCTGGGGTTATGGCCAGCCTCAGCTGCTTAGTGAGGCCCTCCGCAACTTAGTGAGACCCTGTTTCAAAATAAAGAATAAAAAATAAGGCTGGGGGTGTAGCGCGGAGGTAGAATGCCCCTGGGTTCAATCCCTGGCACCGCAAAAAAAAAAATCTTTGGTTCATGATGCACTTATATATCTCATATGTCTTTAACTCTTTGGAAATTATAATCTGATACCTTAGAGGTAAGTCCAGGGTGTTAAAGGGTCTAAGACAAGGAACATCAAATACAGTCTTGGGAGTTGAGGGAAGATTTATCAAAGAGGTCATTTAAAGTCAGACCTGAAGAGCAAAGGGGTCAGCTAGGCAAGGGAAGAAGGGGTGGTATGCTGGGTGAGGGATTAGTTTCTGCAAAGTCCAGGGATGAGACAACGGTATTAACACCAGTCACAGAGCCCAAGAAGGTGAGTGGTGAGAGGCAGGGCTGGAGGGGTAATCAATGACCAGGCCGAGGTTGTCAGTGCTCTGCCAAGGAGCTTGGTCTTTAATAAGGAGGGTATCAGGGAATCGCTGAGGAGTTTCTAAACAAAGACTAGACATGGTTAGATTTGACTCCTAGGTTCTCTGTCTCATAATCCATGTGGGAATCTTACTCATCAGTAGACTAATTGTAGTCTGCTGAGGTTGCTTCTAAAATTTCTACACAATTCAAGTGCACTCCAGTTTGCTCTGTAATTACAATAAAAAGACATACTGAATGCGTTTATGGAGAGATTCCTATATTTTAATTGGGATGCCCAATGAGGGATATTTACTATTTATAAGTTTTCCTTTCCTATCCTGGTCAAAAGTAAAAATAGAAAAAGCAGATGTGAAGAAAAAAATAAATAAAGCAAAGCTGACATGCTTCAAAGTGAAACTCTCAGCAGTGGGCAGATCATCAGAGCTGAAGGAGGAGACTCGGGGGACCAGCTATTAGATGAAATCGCTTCATCCAAAAAGTTTGCTGCTTCCTTTACGTTTCCTTGGCCAGATGTTTCCATTTCAGAACTACGTTGTAAAGCACTTTTGCCTTTTTGGCACAAGGGCACGTGGACTTGGCGATGAAGCAGTTTTCAGGATGTTTCAGCAATCGCAGCTTTTTTTGTTTCCCGTTTCACTTTATCTTCACAAGAGCCTATGGGGCAGAGAGAGGACACACACCATCACACCCATTTCACAGATGGAGAAGCTGAGGTCTGGAGCGGGCCAGGGATGTGCCAGTTGTCACTGCAAATCAGTCAGAGCCTGGATAAGGTAGCAGAACCTGGCTTGATGTCACTATGGATTTCACCTAGTATGTGTTGAATAAATGCAATCAAGGAACAATTTTACTCTTAATATGTATCAACTATGTAATTATACATCGATATGCTTCTTTTCTTTTTTTAATTTAAGTTGATAAATTGTAATTTTCATTAGGGAAGTTTTCAGTTGCTCTATACCAAACAGCCTAAAACTTTAGTGTCCTGAAATCAGTAATTTATTATTTCTCATGATGCAGGGAGCTGGGAATTTGGGCACAGCTCCACGGGTGGTTCTTCTGTTCCACATGGTGTCAGTAGGGGTCACTCAAGAGCATCATGCTCCTGGCTGGGGTCCACTATGTGATGGTGAATTTTATGTGTCAACTTGGCTGGACCGTGGTGCCCAGATACTTGGCCATGTGTTATTCTGATGCTTTTGTGAGGGTGTTTTTGGGTGAAATTAACAATGAAATCGATAAACTTTGAGCAAAGCCAGTTGTCTTCCATAACTGGGTAAGCCATATCCAATTAGTTGAAGGCCTGAATAGAATAAAAGACTGACTTTCACCAAATAAGAAGAAATTCTCCACTAGGTGGTCTTTGGAATTAAACTGTTACATTGGCTCTTTCCTGGGTCTCCAGCCTAATGACCACCCTTCAAATTTTGGACTTACCAGCCTTCATAATTATATAACCCTCCATAATTGCACACGTCAATCCTTTAAATCAGTCTCTGTTTCCATTCTCCATTATAAATACTTCTTTATTTGGGGGAATTGAACTGGGGATTGAACCCAGGGGCATTCTACCTTCAAGCTACATCCCCAGCTCTTTTTATTTTGAATCAGGGTCTTACTGAGTTGCTGAGAGTCTTGCTGAGTTGCTGAGGCTGATCTCAAACCTGTGATCCTCCTGTCTTAGCCTCCCAAGTACTGGAATTGTGGGCATGTACCACTGTGCCTGGCCCATCATAAATCCTTCTTGATGGGCTTGGGAGCCCATGATGAGTATCTATCTGATTTTGAAGCAGTCAAAGCCCTTGAAACTTTCTATGTCCTACATAGGAACTGGGCTTTTGTCAGGTGTGAAGCTGTTGCTGATAGGAACAGGCAGCCCAGATTCCTCATCTGTCCTTCCTGAGAGATGGCTGTTCAGGATGAGGGATGGCAAAGTGATCCCTGCCTTTATACCCCATTGGCTCCCCCTCGTACAGAGTACTGAAGTCACTTATTAGCTCACTCTGTATTTACTGCAGAAGGCAGTCCCGTCTGGTATCACGCAGCTTGAATTCAAATCCGCACTCTACCACTTGCTATCTGAGTAACCCTAGGCAGGTTATTTAGCTTTTCTGTGCCTCAGTTTCTTCATCTGTAAAATGGTGATGACATGGAGGTGTGATGATTAAATGAGTTAACTGTGTAGCCTGTGCCTACACAGCACAAGCCTTTACCAGACGCTAGTTGGCTCTTCTTAAGGAGCTCCAACAGTGTTCCGGGCACTGGGAAATCATTGAAGGCATCTGGCAGACACGTGATGTACTTCAGAGCTTCCAGGAGCTGACTATCTAGTAGGAGCTGTAAGACAGGTAACTCCATCACTGTACTACAGGGCAGTACATCAGCGGTTCTCAGGGCTGGAATGTAGCTCAGTGGTGGAGCACTTGCTCCTAGATTCTCTGTCTCATAATCCACATGGGCATCTTACTCCTCAGTAGACTAATTGTAGCCTGCTTATGAAATTCCTACACAATTCAAGTGCACTCCAGTTTGCTTGGTAACTTAAACAGTGTTCAGGTTAGAGAGCGCCAGGCACAGCAGCCACTGGCCTGTGTCTCATGGAGGACGGAGCGAGCAGGGTGAAAGAAGAACACAGTCTTCTCCCTGAAGGGCTCATTTTTCTTCTCAACCCTCTGAGCGGCTGCTGTGAGGGTATTTTTAGATGGTTCACATAAACTAATAAGCCAGGGGAGGGATATGTCAGGGAGAGGATTGAGGGCAAAGAGCAGTTGACAGGCGAGTGACAGCGGTTCATGGCAGTCCCTTCACTCACAGCTGAGCTCTGCAACAACTTTTGTGTTTGACACTATGTCAGAGAGAAGTGGGCCCAGAGGTGACGATTAACAAGCCATGAAGGTCTTGGTTTAATGCCCAGAGGGGTCCTTTGGAGCTGACTCTTGCTGATGTTCTGCAAAAGCTTTCCATGTCGCTCACTCTATCTGACCTCAGAATCGATCGTTTCCCCTGAAAGAAGGGCGAGACAGCAGACCTCAACCAGGTCCCCGGGAAAGGTGGGAAAGGATGAAGTTGATGTGAAGATGTATACCTATTAAGTACTAGGTGGAACCGACTGAAATTCATGGAAGTCAGAGGACTAGGAGGGAGAGGGAGGGGAGAGAAGGGTAGCAAAACTTCTAGAAAAACTATAATACCCAAGTTTAAATTTGGAGGTTAAAGTGCATTTCCATCAGAATAATATTGGCCATTTTAAGATACAAAGATGGATATATTCTTCCAAGGGTATTGGAGGAATATGATCCTTTGTAACTAGGGTGACCAGCTTATCCCAATTATCCTGATTTCTCTGTCTTTAAACTGTAAGTTCTATGTCCCACAAATCCTCTCCATCATGGAAAACTGGAATGGTTGGTCATCCAAGTGATAAAAAAGCATCTTGTCCGCAGCACCTCTGATGGCCCAACAGAACAGATGACCCCATCGAACACAGACAACAAAAGAGTCACTTCTTGGCTTTTGAGTTTCAAAACCTAGGCCCAGACATGGGGCAGGTTGTGTGCGAGATTATAAGACCATGTGTCAGCAAGGTTTCTCCTCTATGTCAGATACAGATTCTGAGAGGCAGTGAAAGGTGAATATTCCGAGGTGAGAGTCACAAGGCCATACAAGGAAGTGATCCTAGACCAGTGCTGCCCAGTGGAACTTTCTGGGGTGATGGACATGCTCTACAATAAAAATTGTGCTCTCTAGAATGGTACCACTACCCACATGGCTACTGAGCACTTGAAATGTGGCTAGTACAACTCAGTTAACATAAGTTTACTAAATGGAAGTTTTGTTTTGTTTTTGGTGTTGGTATTGGGGATCAAACCCAGGGACATTCTAACTCCGAGCTACATCCCCAGCCCTTTTATTTATTTATTTTTATTTTGAAACAGGGTCTTGCTAAGTCGCTGAGGCTGGCCTTGAACCTGCAGTCCTCCTGTCTCAGTCTCCCAAGCCCTGGGATTACAGGTGTGCATCACCGCACCTGGCTGATTTAAGTTTGAATAGCTACATGTGTGGACACTGGCTATGGTGATGGAAAGCACAGTCTTAGAGGCTATGAGGACCTTCCCCCTAAGCAGAGTCCTGGGAGCGAAGGGGTTGGCTGGTGCTGAATGTTAGAATCTCCAGATAGCATTGGTAAACCAAGAGCAGAGAGCACTACAGCCTCATTACCAAGGGATGGGAAGACCCAGAGGTGCCCAAACCAACAAGGCCTGTGAGCAGAAGAGTCAAGACGTCTAGACAGGTAGGGCTGCCTCATGGAGGTTTCTGAGGTTCCAGCATGACCTCGGCAATAGAGTGTCTCCTGTGTATTGTGGAGGGACCCAGACATGACACATGGGGTTGTCAGATCTGTAGATGCTTGGTGGATGGGAACGAGAGAGGGTACACATGTGATCCACACAAACCAAGACTAAATGATGCAGGCTGTTGCCACGGACAGGGAACCACATGGAAAGATGGATGCCTACCCTCTCACCCCCACCTCCTTGGATCCGTATTTGCTTCATGGAATTTACACAGAATCCTGGGGGAGGCTAAGAATTGACTGAGATTAGGTTTCAGTCATTGGAAGGACTGGGGGATTGACATAGACATTAAGCTCAGATATAGGAAAATTAAATCAAATTTCTTACTCTACTGAGTTTATGGCTTGAGCCCAATATTTATTCTCCATCTGTGGTATACCGACATTTCCTCTTGTATGATATTGTGCCAAGAACTTGACAAGCATTGTCTAATAAACGTTGACAACAATCTATGAAGGAAATACTGTTTTACCTCCATTTTACAATTGAGGCAACTGAAGCCCAGAGAATTCTTGTGACTTTGCCATTGGTGCACAAGGCCAGGAAGTGTTGGAGTCTACATTTCACCCTAGGTTTGCCTGTCCCCCCCAAAAAATCTCAGCTTCTATCCTGGTTGAAGTCTACTACTTTGCTTCAGATCTTACCTTTTTCTGGAAACAACACCCACCCTATCTCTTATTTTAGAAAAGCCTTACCTCATTCCAAGCATATACTTTTAGTGGATGTTGCCAATCAGAATAACTTCTCTCCCTGGCCAAAGAGGTTGGCAGATGAGGAAGAAATAATGATCTACACTCAAGCCCCATGGCTTTTCCCTTTTAGCATATTTTCTAGCCTTCACTGCTGTTAAGCATGCTGTGTGAATGAGTTCTGGGCAGTGGAATGTGGGAAGATGTGATGTGTGCCATTCATTAAGGAAAGAGGGAGGGAAGAAGGAGAGAGAAATCAGGTTGGGAATTCTGTCTGGGAATTGAAGTGGTTCCTGACACAGTATGGCCTACACACAAATAGAACAGAAGAGATACTATGTTTAAGTCAAAGAAATCACAAGCCTGAATTTACAAGGAAAAAAAAAGCCCTTGATTGTTGAAGTTGTAAAACCATCTTAGACCTCTAAGCTTTCTCCAGGAGGAACCAGGGTCACAAAGGTGTGGCACTTCCTAAGAAAGCATCCTGTACACGTCCCAGCATCCAGTTCAGACATAAAGAAGAATGTCAGACAAGGCCCTTTCCCAGAGACCAGCATTAGGTCAAATCAAGAAACCTCCTCACCACGGGGAGTTCAGAACTGCGATGGGGAGGGACTCTTCTTCCATACGCCCTTGGTTGAATGGGAGTTTTTTTTTTTTTTTTTTTTTTTTTTTTTTTATGGGAGTTTGAATTTTGGATATCAGGTTCCTACTCCTCCAATGCATATGGGCTGGGATGGGCAGATAACTTGTCTTCTAGTTCACAGGTCACCAGATCACAGGGAGTTGAACTGGACCCAACAGCAAGAGTGTGTAACATCGCTGAGATCCCAGCCTTTGAGCTGGCTGTAGTAATTGGATGGTCTTTTGGGTTGTCTCACTTGGAATGAAGATGTTCTGTGTGAAGGACAAAGCATGAAATAGATGTTTGGTGAACAGAGGGGTGCACTGTGCAGAGACCAGGGTATGGAGTGAACAAGCCTGGTTTCCTTTTCTTCCTGATCACCCAACAAGACCAACGTTCCAGTGGTCTTGGTAATTTGGTAGCACCATGTGACAAATATCTGCTGCCCCCCCAAAATGTGTATGTGGATAGTTAACAGAGGTTCACTAGAGAGGTCCCAAAGGTGGGAGAGCGCACATTTGGTAAACAGAAGGGCCAGGTGTGGTGGCACATGCTGTAATACCAGTACTTGGGAGGCTGAGACAGGAGGATGGCAGGTTCAAGAGCAGCGTCAGCAACTTAGGTGAACAGAAGGGACAAGTTGGTAGTTAGAATGAAGATGGGCTCTCTGTTCCTATACTTAGGCCAGCTCCTGCTATATGATTTCTGGGGAAAACTCATGGGTTTTCTAGGCAGGGCTGCCACCGTGCAGATAATGTGCCTGGCTGGCAGGGCAAGGGAAGACTAAATTCCAGTCAATTGCTACTCTCACCTGGTTGTGTGTCCTGCCACTAGATTTCATCTACCTAGGGCAGGGCCACCTCTTCCTCCATATAAAACACCCTCTCACATCACACCCAGTACCTGCAGGGCTTTGCCTGCCAGAGGGAGCACATGGCTCCTCCTCTCCTCGGAAGCACCTTTTTCTAGAATGCATGGAGCAGCTGTATGCCTCTCTCTCTGTTTTTGGCATCAGCAGGAGATTGCCGTATCAGACTTTTGACTGTATCCTGCAGTGACTATTCTTTCTGAGGAGGTGAAAACATGAGACTTGCCTCCTCAAAAATCTTCTATTTGAAACAAAAATACATAGCCTTCCTTTCAAAGAAGCCTTGAGTGACATCTACTTTCTTCCCCAGCTTCTTCTTACCATGTATGGTGGGCTCACAGGAAAGCCGAGTTCTGACAGCTCTTTGAGTGTTCTGACAGCTCTCAGAACTACTAAGAACTGCTGAAAACTTATGCTCATCTTTGTTATGATCGGTTTTCTTCTTGCCTCCTTGATTTGGTATTTCTAGTAAACCTCCTCATTAAAGCAATATTAAGCACACTCATAAATATGTATATAGTCTTCTTAATTATCTGTTGATGGATATGGACTCCGATACATTTACATAATGAGCGTTTAAAACATGCAGATGCATTTTACAATTAGACCCAAGTGGGGGCTGGGTGAGGCAGGAAACTCAGGAGGAAAAACAGGTTTACTTCTGACAACACCAAAGGCACCATTTTAGGGGAAACCAGAAGTTTGAGGGAACTAATTTGTACTGTCGAGGAGCTTAGTTCCCACCCACAGATTTCAGATAATATTAGGGATGTTGCCAAGTTAGAAGAGAGGCCCGGGGAAATGGAATTACACTGTGTTCCAAATGCTGACAGCGAAGCTAATAAATCAGAACAAAGGTGGTAAGGCAGGCAGAGTTCTGGAGCACGACTAGTGTGGAAAACATGACTGTGTTCACCAGTACTGATGCTCAGTTCCCCTACACTTTGAGTACACAGAAGGGGCACACGGGAGGGGCACACTCCCCTACACTTGAAGTGTGTCCATGACACATGAACTGGCCAATGAAAGGTGAACAGAGGTGAGGATGTTCACTCTGGGGCAAAAACATTCAAGAGCTGCTTTGAATTTCCCGTGTTTTCTTTCTTTTGCTGCCCATCTGGAGACACAGCCTGAGCGGGGAGGCCATGGATCACTGCTAATAGACACTGGGCTTGTGTGTGGCCTGAGCTAGAAAGAAACCTGTTTTAAAGCACTGGTATTTGAGGATCTGTTGGTTACAGCAACAGAACCAACCCCATCCTGACTGATAAAATTAAGACCACAGCCTGAGATTGGAGGATCTGTTGGTTACAGCAACAGAACCAATCCCATCCTGACTGATAAAATTGGTACCACAGCCTTTGAAGGCTGTTCCAGGGACAGCCCCTCTTGGAAGTTTGGATCTAACAGCTCAATTCTGAAGGAGTTTTGCAGTCCAGGAACAGACTGAGGAAGCTGAAACACCCCCCCCCTTTTTCCCTATTCGCCAAGGGGGGCTGTCCCTCTGAGTTTCCTAATTCTTCTCCCTAACAGAGAGCGCCATATTTCTAGTTTTCATGGGCTGCCTGATGGCTCTCCCTGGCTTGGGTAGAGAATCCTAAAGGCTACTACAATGTGATGTTCAGAATAAGTCAGTGCAGTCAGCGTGTCTGATCTATCTGAAGGGCCATTATGGTGGTGAGTCATGATTTGATAAATTCATTCTGTTAAAAAAAATTGAGCTCCCTCAGATGAAAATTGCCATATAAATCCTTACTTGATAATAATATCCTGACAGAGGAGAAAATTAGAAAGTAGTGATACCCAAAGAATCCTAAATTAGAAATTGGTTTTCATTCTCTGAAGCAACATGGGAGCTGGATGGGGTCTCAGGACTTGCAAGAAGCAGCATGTCCCCAAGTAAGAGGGAGATTATCTTTGTCCTTGTTACCTGAAGGGTACAAAACTAACAGATTTTTTCCTATGTCCCACACACTTTTCTAAATGCTTTGTGTAACTCATGGATTCATCACAACACCCACTGAGGTACCCTCCATTTACATATGAGGAAACTTAGGCACAGAGCATTCAGGGAACTTGTTCAAGGTTCTGGGTTTTGAGCTGAGGCAGCCTGGTTCTCAAATTCATACCAATAATAACACTGAAACTTTAGGTGCTTTGGTAGCTACAAAATGTGGACAACATGAAGGATGTACAGATGAAAAAGCCAATGGAGGGATGGAGAGACGGGGGAATTGTAAGAAAAACTACTTGTTTCAATCAGCACTTTCACTGCTGTGACCCAGAACACCTGACAACCACAACTTAGAGGAAGGAAGATTTATTTGCTCACAGTTCTGAAGATTTCAGAGATTTCTGTCACATCTATGGAGCTCAGGGCATGTCAGAAGGAAGCAAAGAGAGTAAGAAGGGGATCTGTGGACATATATATAGTCCCCAACACCACACCCCCAATGACCTACCTCCTCCAGCAATACTTCACCTGCCTACTTTACCACCCAATAAATCCATTACAACAGATTTATCCACTGATGAGATTAGAATCCTCATGATTCATTTATATCACCTCTGAACATCAATACATGAGCTCTTTCAGGGGACATTCTATATCCAAACCATAACACTATTGTTAAAAGATGATTTCCAAAATTAGGTACAACTGTGACTCTCATCCAAATAAAAAAATGAATACAAGTCAAAGATTTTATTTAGCTTATTAATTAACAAGGGAACCAGGAAGATGTTACAATCAGTTCAAAGGAAAACTCAAAGGACCCCGCATAGATTGAAAGATAAGGAATAGAAGAAATGAACTTATGAATAGATGGAAGACTGCCAGAACTAGGCAATAGTTGGAGGGTGATAATCACATTCCACTGGATGTAACTTGCATTTCTATGAATAATTATTTGCATTACTATTCATTCTCTGCAAGTAAATAGCCTGCTGTTATAGCTTGGATCTGAATGTCCCCTAATGGCTCAGATGTTGAAGGCTTGGTCCCAGGGCAGCAGTACTCAAAGGTAGGGGGGCATTGGGGAAGTGAGTGGAGCTCATAAGGGCTCTAATCTCATCAATGGATTAACTCACGGATGGATTCCTAATTTGAATGGACTATTGGGAGGTGGTAGAAACTGTAGGAGGTGGGACCTAGTTGATGGGAGTGGGTCCTTGGGGAGTGCCCTTGGGGACTATATCTTGTCCTCAGCCTCTCTCTCTCTCTCTCTCTCTCTCTCTCTCTCTCTCTCTCTCTGCTTCCCAGCTTCCATAAAGTGAATAGCTGTTCTCTCCCATGCCTTCCTTGTGATGTTCTGACTTACCACAGGCCCACAGCAATGGCCAGGTGATCATGGACCAACGCCTCTCAAACCATGATCCAAAATAAATCTTTCCTCCTCTAAGTTGATTTTCTCAGGTATTTTGTCACAGTGATGGAGATCTAACACACTAGTCAAAGACAAAAGTATACACCCTTATGGAACTTGATGATCCTTGTATTGCTCTATAGAAAGGATATCCAGTAATCCCTTTTGCCTATTTCAAAATTTTTCATGATTTCCCTCCCAATATACTTTTATCCTTGTAGATACACTGCTGAGTAGGTCTTGGGTTGTTTTTACCTCTGTGAGCAGAAATCTGGGGAAAAAAGAGATGGGATCCTTATCCCTGCTATCATCTGAAAAGGACATTTCTTTACGGTACTGGGGATGGAGCCCAGGGTCATTCTACCTCCAAGTTACACCCCCAGCCCTATTTTATATTCTTTATTTTTGAAACAGGGTCTCTCTAAGTTGCGCAGGGCCTAAGTAGCTGAGGCTGGCCTCGAACCCGGATCCTCCGGTCTCAGCCTCCCAAGTACTGGGATTACAAGTGTGCACCACCACACCTGGCTTGAAAAGGTCATTTCTAACCTATGGTCCTCCTTTTTTTTTATGGTACTGAGGATTAAACCCAGGGGCATTCTACCTCTGAGCCACACCCCCAGCCTTATTTTATTTTTGAAACAGGGTCTCACTAAGTGGTGGAGGGCCTTGCTAAGCTGCTGAGGCTGGCCTCAAACCTACTATCCTCCTGTCTCAGCCTCCCAAGTACTGGGATTACAAGCATGCACCACTGTGCCCAGCTCCTATGGTCCTTCTTGATAAGCATTAAAAAAAGGGAAACCCCTCATGTTTGTAGTGGCGCCATTTGTTGCAGATGGTGTTGATTGATTGATTGAAGTCTCTCACATGAATGACAACGGATTCAACATGACAAGATCTGAGGAGGCTGGGGAGGAGAAAAGAGATCTCTTCTCTCTCCTTCCTTCCATCAGTGTCCCACTTTTATTGAGAGTTATAACCAAAACATTATATGACATTATTAATCATAGCAAAGCAGTCATGGGGTGAGTCAGGGAAAAACATCAAGGTAGTCACCGATGAATCAGGGAAGGAAAGGGTAAACAAGGAAGTTGTCAGAGTCTTTGCTTATCGGTCTCATTTGGTCCTTGGAGATTTGTCTGTGTGCAGAAATCTCCACTTGGGTGGGCAGTTTGTGCCCCTCCCAAGCTGGACTGAGGTGACCTCAAAGCTGATGACTAACTAACAAGCCTGCAACACATGTTTTCCTATAATATCATTTGAGGTTTCAAGTAAAATGCCTTCACCAATAACTCTAAACAATGCCCTATTTCAGTCCGTTTTCAGTTGCTAAAATGGAATACTTGAGACTGGATAACTTATAAAGAAAAGAGGTTTATTTGGTTCCTAGTTCTGGAGACTGGGAAACCCAAAAGCATGGCTTTAGCATCTGCTTGACTTCTGGTGAGGCCTCGTGCTGCTTCCACTCGTGGCAGAAAGCAGAAGGAAGTCGGTGCATGTGGAAGAGAGAACCGGGGGTCAAACTCCTGCTGAGAGCTAACCTGATTCCATAAAAGCATTAATCCATTCGTGAGGCATCCTCCCCCATGACCCAAATACCTCCCAACACTGCCACACTGAGACATTCAGGCACCAGTGCATGAACTTTCGAGGGACATGCTCCAATATATCCCCTTAAGTCATACATCCTTTGCCTACATTAAAAAACATAGCTCTAGAAGCTAGACTTGGGAGGGAAATAATTAAGGATGTAACAAAACAGTAAAGGTTTCTTTTGGAGTTCCAAAGTATAACATTAAAATCAAGAGGTGGGAACTACAGAGATGCAGATTTTTGTTCAACAAAGGCAATGCAGTTTGCTTCTAGGGCTCTTCCCAACAATGAATTTGGTTGCCTTTGTAGATAATGACATTCCTTCCCAGCACTTGAGTGGCCAGTGGCAGCTGTGCACCATCTGTTGGGAAACCTGTTGGAGTTAGCACTGCCCTCAGACCCTTAAAGGGGCAAGATGGACTTTGTCCTGGCACCCAAACTTTAGAGCTGTGGCTCTCAAATTTTAATATGCAAGAGGATCCCAGAGAGCTTGTGAAATAACCAGATACTTGTCCCTCCCCCCCTTCCAAAGATCCAGATTCAATTGGTCTGGGGTGGGGCCTAGATTTCTGCATTTCTAAGGAGCTCCTTGGTAATGATGATGCAGCCCCCTACCCCGCCCCGAACCATACCTCATTTCCAGGGACCCTGTGCCGCTCGGCATCCTGGTATAGCTTTCCTTAGGGTGCAGTGCCTATGGGCTAAGAGGACTGACTGCCCACTCAGAGCCCAGACGCTTCCCCTTCTACATCATGCTCGGAATTCCTTGACCAAAGATCTTGAGAGCCCTGGACCCCACCCCTGAAGATCCCCGGCACTGGGGATGTGGGGCGGGTGAGCCCTTGGCCCTGCCCCCGGAGACCGCCTTCTGGTGCTGGGGACGTGGGGCGGGTGAGCCCTTGGCCCCGCACCCAGAGACCCCCCCAGTGCTGGGAATGTGGGGCG
>PVJS01004314.1:0-69804 GCA_004027185.1 Glis glis
CCATCCATCCATCCATCCATCCATCCATCCATCCATCCATCCATCCCTCCACCCACCCATCCATCCATCCATCCACTCATCCATCCATATACCCATCCATCCATCCACTCATCCATCCATATACCCATTCATCCATCCATCCATCCATCCACCTACCAATCCTAGGGGATAGGACACTCCTTGGAGAACTATGACAAGGCACATCTGGCAAGGAGATTATAAAGTGACGGGAACGCCAGGGTGTCATTGCAATCACTGCCTCATTACAGAGGAGAATTTTGTCGATGAATCACTATCACAATTAATTCAAATAATAAATGATTTCATGGTTGAGTGTTATATTAAAACATTTGTTTTTAAGTTTGGCTGATGTCACTGAATTGAGATTTTCATTTAGAATTCCATTTTATCATAATTGACAGTATTTATTTGAAATCTTGGAGGGTCCCAGATTTCCATTATTAAAAAAAGAAATTCTCAAGTTCTATGCACAAATCTTTGCAAATAAGATAGGTGCCTTGGGAACAAGCAACAAACATACATGCAGAAATAGAACCCTGTGGAAATGACGACATAATATCAAATCATAAGACAAAAGCCAAGCTTACCTAGAGTTTGATGGGGACACCTTGAGAGATGGAGGCACGAACCTGCAGCTGCTGTCTGAGTAGCATGTGGACGAATAAGAAATCTGCCTCACATCTGGCTGGTAGCCAATAAATGCTTCAGGAGAAGTAGAAATTTAGAAGCTATTGAAATGATGGAGAGATGGGATCTCACCTATAGTACCTCTGTACAAAAGAATTAATTTAAATTAGTGCAATCCCATGGGCTGCTTCTCATCAGCTACCATGATGAGGAAGGAGACTGTTGAAATGGGCCTGGGTGTCGTTTCACCTGAAGAAGAGGTTTCGGGTTGGTGTATTGACTCTCCATTTAAAACAGTGAAGCTATAGATTTCTATAACATCCAAGGTACGGGCGGAGGAGGGGGAGCTCTATTATGTAGGTGACAGTAAGCCGTCCTCCATCTAAAAGGAAGGTGAGCCAAGAGTCTCATTTAAAAAGTCTCCCTAAATTGACAGCTCTTACAGAATACACTGGAATTTGGGGGTAAAGATAGAATCTTCCCTCAGGTTTGAAAAACAAGCTCTTATTCACATTTTCTATTTTCCCATTGACATGAAAATTGTCTAAGAAAAGTAGAAGAGATCCCAGGGGCACACTGATTTTCAGCCTAAGTCCCTGCCTTCTCTTTTCATTTTTCACTGTGGTGTATCCATATATGTGTGCCTATGTACGCACGCACATGCCTGTACGTGTGTGTGTGTGTGTGTGTCCACGCAGACTTTCTCTGATGAAGTCCTCTGGCCTTCCACAGCAGGAGACTGGAAGCCCACCCCTTCCAGTACCAGACCCGCCCTTCCAGAACGCGGAAGGGTTGTCTTGTGAGAGGCAGCAACCACTCACAGAGTGTGAATTGTCCCCTCTCTGATATTTACTCTGAGAAAGGAAAAAGAATATCAAGACTAATTTGCACCCTTGGCTCACTGGGATTTGAGAATGTGCCTCAGGCTGCTTCGGAGAGAATCGGCACCTTCGGGTGCACAGAAGCCTCTGTGTATTGGTCTATTTGGAAAGGTAGATTGTATTTGATATACTGGGAATTACTTAGTGTGCAAAACACAGAAAAGGCCCACTGTGTACTTGTTGGTTCTATTGCACATTTCATGAAACCTCATGCATGTTATTACCCAAAATTTACTCTAGACTACAGATGTGGACACCCATTTCCCAACATGCCCCAAGAAAGGCATGAGAGGAACCACAACTGTCTTATCACAGCTGTATGAAAACATCCTTAAAGTAGTTAGGAATTTGGGTCAGGAGGTATAATGTGTCAACTTGGCTGGGCCATGGGACGCCCAGGAATTTAGTCACCGTTCCTCTTGGTGTGTCTGTGAGGCTGTTTCTGGAAGAGGTGGACATTTGAATGGGTGGACTGAGCAGGGCACATGGTCCTCCCCAGTGTGGGTGGGCCTCGTGCAAACTGTTGAAGGCCTGAAGAGAACAAAAGAGCAGAGAGGGAGGCCCTGGAGGATGGAGTTGAGATATCAGCCTGGTCCACTCCCTTCGCGGCTCCCCATGGAACTTGCACTCCTGGCTCCCTGGTTCTCAGGCCTTCGGGGACTTAGATGGAGTCACGTGGGCTCTCCTGGGTATCCACCTAGCCCACGGCATGACTTGGGACTTGTTGACCTCTGTATCACATAAGCCAATTCCTCAGTGTAAAAGTGTGTGTGTGTATGTGTGTGTGTGTGTGTGTGTGTGTGTGTGTGTGTGTATGTGTGTGAGAGAGAGAGCACGAGTGTGTGTGCACATGTGTGTGTGTCCTGCTAGTTCCGTTTCTCTGTAGAGCCCCGACCAATACAGAAGCTGAAGGGGCAGAGGAAAGATACAGTGGCATGATGGTGTCACCTGTCCTTGTGGGAATAATACCCTGAACTGTAGAATGGTTTTGGTGTCCACATGAGATAGCGTGTCCCCTATCAGTTGCTCTACATAGCACTGGCTTTCAGGAATACCTAGGAAAAGATTCCACCTCCACCTTCTCCCACTCCCAACATGGCCGTCACCAGACACTTTCCGTCTCTGCCCCTAGTGCTCACCTACCATCTACCGAACAGGATGCCAGGATTAGAAGAGGCACGAGGGTGTGAAGGATTGTTAGAGGGATGCCAAAGAACAGTTATCAGTTCCTGATTCATATTGCTTCCCTCTTGATAATAAATCCAAGCTATGTGCACAAAGACCACCACACACATGCCTAGCACAGCCATGGAGCATGGAGTCACTTCTCTGACCTTGCTCCAGAGCAGCTTTGAAACAGGCTGTGCTCAGGTCACAGCCTGGGGACAGCGGCTCATCCACACCTCTCTCCTGCAGGTTCTCTATTCTTTGAATATTTTTTCCAATAGTTCCAGATTGGGCACCCTGGTAAGAGTCCCAATAAACACAAAGGAATTTCAAGATCTCCTTAATAAATTAAGCTTGTCTGCGGTATGAACTATCTTTTTGTCATAAAAGTATGTTCTTAGAGCCAGGTGTGGTGGCGCATACCTGTAATCCCAGTACTTGGGAGGCTGAGAAGAGGATCACAGGTTCCAGAACAGCCTCAGCAACCTAGCAAGACCCTGTTTCAAAGTAAAAACTTAAAGAAAATAAAAGGGCTAAGGGTATAGTTCAGAGGTAGAATGAGCCTGAGTTCCATCCCCAGTACAACCAATAAATAAATAATAAAAAATAAAAGTATGTTCTTGTTTATGGAAAGAGTACGGCTCCTATATGGAAAGCATGTAGAAAAAAAACAATAACAACAAAAAGTTGAAGGCGTGGAAGCCTGAGATGGAGAGCGCGTGGGGAGGGTGGAGCCAATGAGGCCGTAGGTGAGGGCCTGTGGCTGTGGACAGAGGGTGCTGACTGAGCTGAGCTGCTGGCTGGCTTCACCCTCTGTGGCGTCTCTCCTTTGTGAAAGGTTCCTATGCCTACATCTTAAGAGTCAATCTGGATCTCAGTGCTTTCAACTTAATCTCCCAACACAAATATCACTCATTCATATGCTCCACCTGACTCTATAACCAAATCAAATAGAAGAAGAAGAAAAAAGAAAGGTCAACTTGCTGGCAACAATATGAGAGTCAGAGTCACAGCGAAAACCCAAGATCTGCAAATAATGGGTGTGACCATGCCCAAAGGACACTCGTTACGTACCTGCGTACCTGCGTGACATGAGGGCTGTCAGGTGCTCACCTGGCAGGCACAGCCACGCCTCTACTGTGCACTAATCAGGGTTTAAGTGTCATTTTTCCAATGCGAGCATGAGTTGGTGTGTAACCCCAACTGTGTGATACCTGCTCTACAAACCTCGCTTAACCCAAATAGTACTTTCATCACCGATACGTGAAATATAAATAAAAATGCGTGCTGTTTCTGGTAGAGATTTGTTGATTTTGGATGGCTGCAGCTCCCTCGGAGGTCATTTCCTGGGTAACCACGTCTGGAAACAGTGATTTGCCATTCATAAGTCAGCACAGTGTGCATGCCTGTAATAACCTACTTGGGATCAAAGGAAAGGTCCTTCCAGGTCTATCCGGTACCTGGATTCCCTTCAACAATAATACACGCACGCCTTGACTACTTTTTCCCAATGGGCCAGCAATGAAAGTGGTAGATATTCAGAACATCAGCAGCACACACGAGATTTTCCCATCTCCAGATGAGCCGGTGCTGGTCAACCTGATGCATCTCCTAGCCTGGTTCTGAGGCCTGTCTTGGGAGGGGCTGGAAGTGTGTCCATCCATCAATGCCGTGTTATTGGCATTTGGTTTTGTGTCATTCATCCCACGGTGAAAGTGATGGAAGGTTATGGTTTAATGTTTAAGTAAATAAATAAATACAACAGTCTGACCTAGCCTGAGTGGGATCCCTTCCACTTTCACATTGGTAGAGAAGGAAAAGAAGAATCATGAAGGCACTGGAACTATCGATTGGGGTTTGTTGTTCAATACAACACGGCAAGCAGAATAAGACTGGGATGTGTAACTCAAGTGCCGTTCCTGAGACTTAGCCCATTCAATTGCTTGAAGGGAATAGACAGAAGGAAGAGGAAAGGGATAATGTTTGAAACAGGAGGAGTTTTTGTTGACTTTTTAAGACGTCTTTTTTCAATGGGTCAAGCACTGAAAGCCAGCATGTGAGGGTGTCTCCGTGGGTCTGAGAACTTTGACTGGAGCACATTACCAGTTTCCTCAGTAAGAATCATGCATCGTTGATGGGAATGCGTGAACGCCCGAAGCTTCCTCTGCATTTCATAGAGGACTCTCAGAATGTACAGGAGTGCTCAGCGGTGTGAATCAAACAAAGTTCCAAACTCCACACCGAAGCAGACCACACACGTGTGGAGAACAAGTCATGAACGCAAATATTCACTACAAAGCGCCCACAAGGAGCTCATGTGGTTTGATGTTTATTTGTTCACGTTGTTTTTGTTAGACTTCTGAATTTTTCCACCAGCTGGATCAGAACTCACATCTCGCGCGGGCTGGCTTCTCACCTGCCCCTCGCTGGCTGGTGTCAGTGCAGGTACAGGGAAGTGTGACTCCGGAAGAGAATCGGCAAGGTACATGACATTTCAGGAAGATAAAGATTTCTGACTTTCGATCCATAGTTTGGAACCATTTTAAAATGTTGGCAAGCGACTGATTTTTCAGCAACACATTTCTTTTGGTTGAAAACTGATCTTCATTAAACTGGTTGTGTAGTTCTCACATGGATAACACATCTCCCTTTGAGACTGTCCAAGGCTGTGGACCACAAGTAGAAGAATTGGAAAGTTGTGAGAGTTCAAATGCTTCCTGAGTAAGAAAGTCCAGATGTTGATATGAGCACTCAGAAGTAGATGGGGTCTCTCTCTGTCTTTTCTGTCCCCACAAAGCTCCTGTCAAATACCTTCCCAACCTCTCCACTCCATGGGGGACAAAGCTGGCCTAGGATTTGGGCCATCTGGATGGCCAATGCAGGAATCTTGGTATTTCTCCCATACCACCTTTCCTTCTTTCTCTTTCACTCACAAGAATCACACACACACACACTGGAGTGTTTTAGCTTTTGGAGTGTCCCCAAAGCTCACAAGTCGGAGCCTGGTCTCCAGCGCAGGGAGGTTCAGAGGTGGGGCGTGGCTGGAGGACTATGGCCTTCAAGACTATCTGCCTGGTTCCCCTCCTCACTCTCTCCCTCTGCTTCTTGGCTGCCATGAGCTAAGCAGCTTTCCTCTACCACGCCCTGCCACCATGACATTTGTGCCTTGTAGCAGGTCATCCATGGACTGGACCTCTGAAACCATGAGCCAAATGAAGCTTTCCTCCTCTAAGTAGTTCCTGTTGGGTATTTTGCTCACTGCAATGAAAAAGCTAACACACACACACACACACACACACACACACACACACACACCATGCTTTCCTCTTGAATTAAAGTATATCGCTACCATACAAGTTTTGAGTCCTCAGTCAGGATGGGGAAACCTTCTAAGACTTACTCTCCTTTTCTATAAAGAGAGACAGTACTCCCTGGCCCCCAGGATGACAGTGGTGGCGAACACAGCGATGACCTTCAGAAGGCCCAACAAGCCCAGGAAGCTGCCTCCCAGCACCTCCCCCAGCTGCTCCCTCTGGCCAGCCTCCCCGGGTCCATGCACACCCAGGAGCTCCGCTCTGTAGTCAGCCAGGTCTTCTCTGCTCCTCGGCACATGCTTCCTTTCTTTTGTTTTTATTTCTCTATTTAATGATTTTTAAAATTCCTCCTAACATCTTTTTTTTAAGAAAGCTTTTGAAAATATACCATCAATGCAGAAAAGAACACAGTACTAAGTGCTCCATGGATTTGGGGAGCCGTCGTCTATGCCACCAGAGCTCAGGCGGAGCACTGAGTCAGGCGGAGCACTGAGTCAGGCGGAGCACTGAGTCAGGAGCAGCACGGGAAGCCGCTGGCCAGAGCTCGCCTCTGTTCTGACCCATCTCACGTCCACTGGTTCTGCCTGAACTATGCAGCATGAAAATTTGATTTGATATTTAGAAAACTTTTTTTGGTTAACATCTAGAATCTTTAAAGATATCTAGAAATGTTCTTTGGAAAATTCACAAAAATTCCCTATCATCAGTTTCCTTTGCTATGATGAAATCTGATTTTGAAGTGCTACGTTCCCTGGAAGTTAGAGAAGGAAGCACTCCAGTTCACTTTTGTTCTGCTCTTGGGCTCTGCGCTATCTTTCCTGTGGCCATTTCGTCTGCTTGATTTCCAGACCACGTGCAGGTACAGCCGCCTTGGGGAAGGACGTGGGCTCTCGTTATCGTCGGCAGCACTAGCAGCTGCAGGAAGAGTCATTCAGATTTCAGGATTCGACTTACAAATGAACACTGCAAACATGGCCAGTGGGAAAAATCAGGGATTCCCTATAAAGATAAATAATTTGCCTTTCTTTTGAACAAGCGATGTCCCCTTGGACTTCAAGGCTGACAAGGAGGTAAGACAGGAGATTATGGGAAAGAGAAAGAATGTCAGCATTCGTTCATCCCTCCAATCATTCATTCTCTTATGTACTCAACGACAAAATAGTTGAGTGGCTCCTCTGAAACACAGAACTACCTGGCATTGTAAGAAATGCTACTAACCAGAGAAAACACTGCTCTTGCTACACAAATAAATGAAAGGCTTCTGAAGCCGTAGAAAATGATGCTAGGTTGTGTGTGATCGAGTGGCAGGTGGGTCTTGGAGACAACCTGTACCACAAGAATTCAGAGATGGGAGACAGTGGTGTGGTATAGAAGAGACAGAGAACTTCATGGACAGAAATAAGCTTTGCTTTTGAGAGGGAATGATGGGGACAGGAGTGTTGTGGATACAATGCTATTTTGAGAGGAGTGAATCATGTGAGAGGAACGGAGCAAGGTGGCTTTGTCGTGGAGGGAAACAGCAGAGCGGAGTTTGGCAAGAGGACACCAGGGCAGGAGGAAGGCGGAGTGCGGTCGGTGTTGGATTTTGAAGACCACAGAGTAACAGATTGATGCAAGCAACATTTTAGAAATGATTAAAGCCGAAGCCGCACTAAGGATGCCTTGGTGAGAAAAATTGAAGGTGAATCAGTAAGTCCAAAAGCCGGGAAAATAAATCCAGATGTGAAGTGATAAGAGTATGACAGCTACGGAAACAGAAATTCACAGATGCACGATGCGTGCAGTTAGCAGAATGGAGGAATCCACGTTCGAAGTGTTGCCATCACTGCCAGAAGTAGGGGAATGTGCGGAGGGAGCTAATTTTCCTGGGAAAAGGAGTTTGGCTTTAACTGTGTTGAACTTAAGCATGAATTTACAATGGTCCCATATCAAATAACGACTTTGATTTTCCAAAGGACATTTTATAGTCTAAAGCAGGGGGAGAAAAACTATGGCCCACAGGCAAATCCTGCTGGCTGCATGCTTTTATAAATAAAGTTTTATTGGAGCACAGCTTGCCCATTCGTTTACATGTTGCCTCTGGCTGCTTTTCACTACAATAGCAGAGTTGAGTAGTTATAACCAAGACCATCTGGCTTACAAGACTTGAATATTTACTACTTGGACCTTCTTAGAAAAAAAGGTTGCAGACTGCTGGACCAAGGGCATAGGGAGGTGAAGACGTACCCCAAGATGACATGTGGGAACGTCACAGTGTGGAGAATAGGATCCTCTGTCCTCTCCGGGTGCAGTCAAGTTACAGGAGCTGGCTAAGCAGAGAACCACAGGGTAACTTCGGGTGCTAGATTGGTGTTCTTTTTGCTGGAGATGCAGGCGAAGGAACTGTGTGCCTGACGATGATCTGCTTATCTACAAGGGGCTGGAAACTGGTTGAGGACAGGGATCAAGCGCAGAGTTCAGATAGAACTCTGAAAATCCTTACTGAGCTCTGCTTCGGCCCCTTGATCGGCTGAGGGCGCATTCTCCCCTCCTCTACCCTCCCTCTGCACACCACTTATTCTCCAGGTCCCAGCACACCTGCACTTCTGCAGGAGGGATTTCCCGCCCAGGAGAGGGAAGACCATTTCACAAAACAAGACCACTCTCTCTCTGTGTCAGGACCTGCACTGGGATTTCACAAGTGTTCGCTAGTCCATCCCTTCAGCAGCCCAGCAAAATGCTCGCTCTCGGTCACCCTTTTAACAGAGGAGCAAACCGAGGTACAGCAGGTAGGTGATGTACCCATGGCCCCTGGTCCAGTGAGGAGGGCCAAGTTTCCAGAGCCCGTCTCCACAGCTCCCTGTACTTTCCAGCTTAGTTAACGCCCTCCATCTTGGCTGTGACACCAGAGGCTCTGTGCAAGCAAAGGCTGTCAGTGCTAATTTATTGATCCCCCACACCCGGAGCATTGTGTCCTGTATCCATCAGCAGTCTTGCAGCCATAATCTAAATATCTGAACACATAACTTAGAAGAAAGATTTATTTTCTTATGGTTTTGGGCTCAGTCCATGTGAGGCCGGGGACTGCGGATCTCAGGGCATGGCGGAATGAGAGCACACGGGCTGTGCTCCTCACATCATGGAGGCCCGAAGTGAGCGAGAGAGCGAGAGCGAGAGCGAGAGAAGGGGGAGGAGGAAAGCTTTATGTAATCTCCAAGGCCACACCCCGAGGGACTACCTCCTCCAGCCACACCCTACTGGCCTGGGTCTCCACCCAGATAAATTCATTACAATGGCTTTATCCACTGCTGGGATTACAACCCTCATGACTCCACTCTATCAACCCTATTAATGAATGAGCTCTTTAGGGGACATTTTATATCTAACTATAACACATCCCAAAGCAGGTGCTCAGGGGAATGCAGAGAGGTGTGTGGGGGTGACTGGTGACCCCTCAACACACTTGGGTAGCAGTAAGGGAAACAAACCAGGATGAGTGAGCCCACGTGTCTATTGGCCAACACCCAATGCATAATACATAATATGAATTTGAGATTATGATTTAGGGTGGTAAATGCAATCTTGTGAATCACATTGAGCTTTGGCCTGGCAGACTGATGATTAGATTATGGAAACAGAGGAGTGTACAGTATTAAACAGAAGCAGGCTTATCGACTGGTATGGGTTGAATTGTGTCCCCCATGTTGAAATCTTATAACTCCCAGTCCCTGTGAATGTGACTTAATTTGGAAACAGGACCTTTGCAGATGTCATCAAGCTAAGAGGAGGTAATTAGAGCAAGTGCTAGTCCAATGTGACTGGTGTCCTTATAAATAGAAGAGAGACACCTACGGGGAATGTCATGTGATGACGAGCAGAGATGGGAGAAAGGCAGCTGCCAGCCAGGGAAGGCCACCCGCAGCTGGAGAGAGGCCAGGGAGGTGTCCACCCAGAGTCGCAGAGCTGCATGGCTCTGCTGTCACCTTGATTTGGGACTTCTAGCCTCCAGAGCCCAGTCTGTGGTACTTTGTGAGGACAGCCCCAGGAGTCAAAACTCCTGTGGAGAAGACAGAGCTGTGCTTTAGGGGACCCGGCAAGCTGGAAGGTCAGGCGTGCTAGGCAAGGGCGTGGCAAAGATCAAAGGTTCTATTGACATTAGAGGATACATCCGAAATCAGGCACTGGATGGGGAAAAAGTGTAATGCTGTGGTCCTGTTCAGCTGCCAAGTCTTACACAGGCAAGATGGAGAAATGACTGGAGCCTTTAATCCTCTGCACCTGTGTGTGTGGTGTGTGTCTATGTGGTACTGGAGATTGAACCCAAGGGTGCTCTACCTCTGAGCCACGCCCCAGCTCTTTTTATTTATTAATTTTTATTTTCAAAACAGGATCTTGCTAAGTTACAGCACATTGGCCATGGACCTGTGATCCTCCTTCCTCAGTCTCCCAAGTACTAGAATTACAGAAGTGGGCCACCGTACCCAGCCTGCTCTCTCATTATTAGTAAAACAGAAAATACACGAGAGGGAAGGGACGATCCTGCCCAGGGTTTCCGGGATGAGTGTGCATACATCAATCTGCTGGAGAACGGGAGGGAGAGACACACAGGAGTGCCACGTGTGCACCTTGATCATGCTGCACACGTGTTAATAGCTGCGGGCGCAGACGGAACACGTGTCACCCTCCTGCACTCACGGTACTAAATGAAAGCCCACCAAAATAAGCCCTCCACCGTCGCCCAGCCTTCTGATGCCTGGCATGTCATCTTGAGCAATGGGACTTCTTCTGCATTTCTCGTGCTCTTTGACAAACCTGTTTATCAAATGTATGGAACACTTTTGTTTATAATCACATGCGGTTAATCATTAACAGAGGACATGAGTCCTTTGTACCTAGTATTGTCAAGCATTTGTTTGGACTGCCTTTGACCCTTTGTACCCGAGTGGTCTGCGCTGGAACCTTGTGAAGACCGAATGTGCCGGTGCAGGTGGAGGTCTCAGGGCTCCCTCGCTGCCACAGCCTGCTGCCTGAGAGGGAGGGGCCCAAACTCAGTCAGCCCAGGAAAAACAGATCGACCCCACGCCATCCATAGGCAAGGATTCCAAAGTCAATTTAAAAAAAATTTTAGAAATGGATGGCTATCTTCAAACCAAAGAGAGTTATTTGAATAGCATGCAAAATAAAAGATAAATAAAATATAAGAGCGAGCTGTCATTAGACCTCCTCTTCTGCTTTGAGTGACAACCAAAGCCCTTCCCAGCGCTGCTCAGGACAGCACATCCATACATCTGATTACTTGATGACCAGGGCACCTCTGCTTCCAAACAAGAGCCCAGGCCAAAGGAAGAGGAGTGCCAGTCACCGCACCCTGTCTAATCATTCACCACTCGCCACCTCTCCAATGAGCGACTGCCTCAATTCTAATCTCTCCTCATTCACTCATTCAGCCCATAAACATTTATTGCACAGTTGCTGTGTGTGAAATACCTGGCAAACATCCATCGGGGTGGTCCATGACCTCCAGGAACTCATAATCTAGCACTGGGCATAAACATGCCCACATTTAACTTCAAAACAAAGTTGTAAATGCGCAGGCCACGTGGCTGATACAGATGACAAATGCCAAGAGTTCAGAGTAAGGTAATGTCCGTGCAGTGCTCAGGAGCCACCTCATGGGGCAAAAAGAGTGTGGCTGAGGGATGGGACGTGGAAGGGTTGAAAATGGCAGGAAGAAGAAACAAGCGGGAAAGGCGTCAGGTTAGAACTGATCTAGAGCGTTTCAGTAGGAAGAGAGCTCGTGAGCAGGATTAGGTGGAGAGGGGGTTGAGAAGACAGGTGACGGACGCTTCTCACTGTATCCTCAGTGGCCATGAGCGGCCAAACGATGGGAGAAGGTGCCACATGGTCGCGGAATACTAGGGCATCTGTTTAAACTCTGGAAGTAAGACAGCAGACTGTAATGTTGTGCTATGGGCAAAACAACGTGATTGTAACATGTGCACGTTTGAACTTCAGAATTTCCCTATGAGGAATAGGATGTTCTTACCTCTTACCTGATCTCAGAGTGTGCAAATCCATGAAAATAAACCAATCAACATGTCTCTAAAACGTTAAAAGTCAGTTGGTTTGACCTTCAGGTTCTGAGCTCTGACTTGGTAGAGAGGCCTTGTTGGGGACAATCGTGACTTGAGCCAAACCATTGGTCCCCAGAGCAAGTCTGGGGATGACCTCCTGGCTCCATGAAGCAACTAATTATCAGGTTCAAATCACTGAACACCAAGCCGATATGATAAGATAGGGAAGTCTGCTGATTTTTGCATTTTTGCTCAAACAGTGTTTTTAAACGTGACAGGTGAGCCATCCTGCAGGAATCTCTATCAATAAAAAGTCTAATAATATTCAGAAGCAACATTCCACTTGGTTCCCTACACCCTCTGCAAACCATATATGTTTCTAAAGTGCTATCCTACAAGAGAAATGGAAATGCACACACACACATACACACACACACACACACACACACACACACACACACACATTATCTCTTTCTATGGAATACTGGTTTATCTGGGGCTTGTGAGAGAAAACCAATAAAGACTGATGAATAGTCCTGTGTCTATCTCTGTATTCCCTTATGCCTGCAAAAGTGTTTTGTAATCACATGATGTAACTGAGAACTAGGTTTTGCTCTAAAACCATTACTTTTCAGGAAACATTGTTCTCATTTTTGGTCTCATGTTGTTGGGTTTTATTTACTATCACTGGTCACAGACTTAGGAAATCCAAGAACCCTTTGGGACATGTTCCATACAAAAACCCAACCACAAATATTTTGGGATATTTCCTTTGTTGAAAATCCCCATGTTAATATTGAACATGAAGGAAGACGTTAACTGTAGCAGGAGGGTGGGTCTCAGCTCTAATTCCAGTTTTATAAACGACACATTTATCCATTCACATATTTATGGCTTCATACATTGCTTCATGAAACATTTATCAAGCACACACTGCATTCCGGAATGGGTTGTCTTTTTAAATTGTGTTACCTCAAAGATAAAAGGATGTTTATTTTATTGCTGGTTGCAAGTGCCCCTCAAAAAGGGGCAGCTATAAAACGGTAATGCATTGAATCCTTCCTTCAACTAACACGGTACTCTACACCCTGGGAAACATAAAAACAAATGAGAAATGTTCCCTCAGAAGACTGGCTCCTCTGGTCTCATCCCGAGTCTCATAGCATGTAACTCTATAAGCTTCTGTATTTATCATCACCCAAAATGTGTTTAAATAAGACCATCTGTGAGAGTATTGCAGAAACATATCTCTGATCATTCTGATTCATTTTGTGGATGATTCTCTTCAGATGTTTGAAAACATGAAATTTGAACACGTGTGAAAAATAGCTTCTGATTACTTTGTTGTCATTGTTTATCTTAAAATTTTGTTTTGTTTTATCTAAAGGCTAAATACATCTTAAAAGCACTAGTTAAATCTTGATCATTTACAGGAATTGAACAAGACTAAGTCTCGAACCATCTAAAAGAGCTCAGGAAGATGTTCATAACAATTTTGTTGAAATGTAATTCACAAATCATAAAATTCATTGTTTTAAAGTGTACTATCCATTAGTATACCTAGCGTATAGTTAGCTTACTACATAATTTTATTTTTCATTTTAATTTATTTTTTGGTTCCGGGGATGGAACCCAGGGGAATTCTATTTCTGAGCTACACCCCCAGCTTTTTTTTTTATTTTTTATTTTGAAATAGGTTCTCGCTAAGTAGCTGAGGGTCTTGCTAAGTTGTGAGGCTGTCCTCAAACCTGTGATCCTCCTGTCTCAGCCTCCCAAGTACTGGGATTATAGGCGTGCACCACCATGGTCAGCTATCTTATCACATAATTTTAAAACCATCACCACTACCTGTCATCATCCCCACATAAAACATACTAACAATTACTCTCATTCCCTCCCAATGCCTGTCAGTTCTCTCAGCAATCAGGAATCTATTTTCTGTCTATGGACTTGCTCATTTTGGACATTTCAGTATAGATGGAATCACACAATATATGGCCTATTTCCATTACTTTCTTTCATTCAGCCTAATAACTTCAAGGTTCATCCATACTGCAACATGTGTCAGAACTTCATCCTTTTAACAAAATACCCAGTAAATATTCCATTGCACCAAGACACTGTTTTGTTTCTCCATCCATCTGCTGATGAACATTTGAGTTCCTTCCAATTTGGCAATTATGAATAAAGCTGATAAGAACCTGTGTGTGCCAGGTTTTGCATAGACATAGTTTTCAATTCTCTTGAGGAGATATCTAGCTGTAGAACTGGTGGCTCATACGATGACTCTTTGTTTAACATTTTGAGAAATTATCAAACTCTTTTCCAAAGTGACTTCACCATTTTCCATTCCCGCCAGTGAAGGATGAGGGCTCCAATCTCTCCACATCCTCACTAACACTTGTTTCAGAAAGATATGTGTGATAGTTAATATAATTTGTCAACTTGACCGGATCATGACACACCCAAGATCATGTGACTTTGGGTGTGTAACGGCAGATTAAACAGAAAGTCCTGCCCTAAATGTAGGCAGCAGGGTCCTGATAGGTGCAGGACTTAGATAAAAGAAGGAGAAATTAGAGGGATTCGCGACTCTTTCCGAAGAAAACGCATCTGCTCTCGTCTGAGATCATCAGCCTCCAACTTCGCCGTTTCTCTAAAGAGCTTCTTGATCTTCTGCTCTCGTCTGAGATTGTCGGCCTCCAGCCCTTCGAACTGAAACTTCACCATCGTCTCTCCAAAGAGCTCTTAGACTCCTCGGCCAGCTACTGGTTCCTCTGACTCTCCATGTGCAGTCGGAACTCGGGACTACATTGTAAGCTGATCTGATAAACCCCTTTTTCCATATACTCATTCCGTGAATTCTGTTAGTCTCGTGAACCCTGACCAATACAATATGTATGTGAATAATATGTCTTCAGGTCTAAGAATTCATTTCAAATAATGCGATGAAAACACACTATGTCAGTATCATCCAGGGAGGTAGAGAATGGTACCTTTTTTTGTCCTGACAGCTTCTCAAATCACTGCACACCAGGATTCTGGGAAAAAAATTGCTTGTAGCCTTTGTATACTCTCACTGTGGCAAGGTAATTCTCAAACCTTTCCTGATGTGGGCAGGGACATCCTTTGGGGTCCTTGAGTGGACACCCTAATGCAGATGAAGGATATAGTGTTCCAGTCTTGAGAAATCAAGTGATGTGGGTTCTGTAGGGTTGTACGGCTGATGAGCTTGTGATCTGCATCCTGTCTCATGGACGAGGCTATTTATATACTCTAATTGGAATTTTGACTTCTTATACTGTGATGTATCTTTTGTGAAGCTTGTATCCAGTCATCTGATAAAGGATTTTTATAGTGTTAATGGCCAAACGGTTCCCTCAGGCACATTCCTTGGGAAGAATTAAGCTGCACAGCAGGTTCCAAGAGGGTCATCAAGGACAGTGAACTCCGTGAGGAATTCATTATTCAAATGTCATTTTCAATGTTTGCCCCCTTTTAAAGTTAGGAGAGATTGCTGGTGACCCAAAACTATGTGAAATTCTATCAAAATTCCATAGTATGAAAATTGACAATGTGCTCAGGAGAGCGGTCAGCTTTCGCCATGATGGAACTAGCCCACGTGAACATCGGGGGCCCATGTGTGATTTTAGACAGGTGCGTGCATGCGAACGCAGACCCAGTCCATTCCGGTCAGAATTCTCAGTGCTGTGACCTAAACACCAGGCACGCAATGCTGAGAGGAGGAGAGGCTTCTGCTTATAGGGGTGGAGGTTTCAGTGCACACGGACAGTCCATTTACCCCAGCTGCCAAGCAGGAGCCTGGGCGACAGGTCCTCAGGGCATGATGGTAGGAAGCAGAGAAAGCGGAGGGGGCATACATAGTCCCCAAGGCCATACCCCCAGGGGCCCACCTCCAACCATGACCTGCCTCCAGAGGCCACACCCCCAGGAGCCCACCCCTGAGCAGAGATACCTCCAGAGCAAGAGGTCAGGGGACATTTTATTTTCAAACCATAACAGGACTTTATGTGCTTAGCTGAAGAGTCCTGGCAGATTGTGTTGGTATATATGAATGACACATTGTTCTCCGAGACTGTTAATCATACACGTGCATGTTCACACCTGCATGCGGGCACATATATACACACACATGGTATTGGACAACACCATCCATGCATTCTTACTCCCAGTATACTGTGACCAGAGGTACTTGAGCTTTAGTCCTTCAAAAATGTTTGCTAAGTAATTCAAAGTCTGCTCAAATCACTAGGTTATACAACACTCAAACATACTCACTTTGCTCTGTTGATACCTCGTATACTTGTATTAGCCTGGATATTGAGTCAGCCTCAGGACCCTTGATGAAGGATTTTCTCCATGAACAGGAAAGGAGGCGGGGGTGGGTGGGAGGGGGTTCCCGTCCATCTCCAGAGACCTCAAGTGTCTCCTACGTTTAATTAATAGCAACTGTCCCTCTCTGCCTCCTGCTGCTGCCTATGATCTTTATATTAGACATAACTAACCTAGCTGCAGCTGTGTGCTTTTTTACTTGCTAAGGGTACTGAAGACCATGGTTCTGTTTGGTGAAAGATCACAGCAAAAATCACCGTGTTATCTCAAATGCTCTATTAGACTTGGGGGAATCTTTACAAATGGCCTCAACCTACCCAAGCCACCTTCTTTTAAGTAGCAAATGAAGAACGTCAACATGCCAGCTGCTCCGAAGAGGGTCTGGGTGGAACTGAGAGCCCCACTCCGCCTTAGAGATGGCCATCAGAGGTCCCCGCCCCCGCCCCTGCATGTGCCTATCTGTGCGCCACCTCTGGCTCCAGGTGCCCAGCTGGTGGGCGAGGGTTGAATCTGGATCATCTTTGTATCCCCAGTGCCTGCCATAAGATAAGTGTTTGATAGCCGGGCGTGGTGGCGCATGCTTGTAATCCCAGTACTTTGGGAGGCGGAGACCAGAGGATCCGGGTTCGCGGCCAGCCTCAGTGCTCTCTCTGTTTCTCTCTCTCTCTCCTTAGTGAGGCCCTCCGCAACTTCGTGAGACCCGGTTTCAAAATAAAGTATAAAAAATAGGGCCGGGGGCGTAGCGCGGAGGTAGAACGCCCCTGCGTTCAATCCCCGGTACTGCAAAAAAAAAAAAAAGTGTTTGATAAATGTGCAACTATTGATGGCCATCACCTGCATGCTACAAAGAATTCTATTTACACTCTCAGTGCGATGCAACGTCGATTTTGTTAATTTATACAGGTGATAAACATGTTCTTCCTGCGGTTGTTTAGAGGTGTGTGTGTGTGTGTGTGTGTGTGTGTGTGTCTGGCACTTAATGAGTACTATGTAAGTACTAATGAGTACTTTAAGCTTAAGGAAATGACCCATATAAAGATGCTTCCACCGAATTTTAGCAAAACGGCATTCCCTCTTATACAAAAACAATATTAAAAATTCAAACATATTTACCTTGCAGATAAGCTCAAGTGACTTGAATGTAAGTGGAACATTTAGCTTTATTAAAATAAATTATTAATTTAGTTGGTGATCAAAGTTTAAAGAAACCCGGAATCATGAAGTCCCTGGTCATTCTCTCGCCCTTCCTAGCTGCAGACATTAGCAGAGGTGGCAACAGAGGGCTTGCTCCACATTCTGCATGGGACGTGTTTTGATGTGATCACATTATCTGTTTTCCACGTATTTATCGGGGCTGTCTAAATTAGAAGCTCCTCCACTGTTTGCCTTGTTCAATTCTGGAAGGTACATCCAGGACGCTCTCGATAAATATTAGTTGGACAAATAACTGGGAAAAAAAAAAACCCTGTGTGTCTTTTTTCTTAAACCCAAGCTTTTGCTATATTTTAACTTGATCATATAATTAGGTACAGTTTACAAAGAAAAAACGTAATCATTATAGGCTTGATATGATGCATATATTTACCTTTCAAGGAAACTGTCTAAATTTGAGCATCTCTACAAATTTCCCTTTTCAAGAATCTCTGATTATATGTGTTTATTTAACCCAGTTGTATTCTTTGCTGTACGTAATTCAAGGAACTGGTAAATATGTATGTAGAAGTGCACAAGAAAATACATCTTAGTGAAGTTTTTTGTTTGTCTGTTTATTTGGTTGGTTGGTTTTTGTGGTACTGGGGATTGAACCTAGGGGCATTCTACCTCTGAGATACACCCCTAACCCTATTTATTTATTTACCTATTTATTTATGTATTTCTTTATTTATTTTTATTTTTAACAGGGTCTTACTAGGTTGCTATGAGTCTCACTAAGTTGCTGAGGCTGGCCTCGAACCTGCGATCCTCCTGTCTCCGCCTCCCAAGTACTGGGATTACAGGTATGTGCCACCACGCCCAGCTTCAGATTTTTTTTAAAGTAGTTCATAAATAGTGAGTGAAAAAATGGGTGAATCTTACTTCTCATTTCTGAATTGCCAGTTCTGAGTTGGATCATTTCACCACCGCATTAGCCACCCAGGGGCCACCTCCTGCTCAGATCCAAGCCCACCAGCCCGGCTTGAGTGCCATTTTGTCCTCAGTAAAAAAATCTGTTTTTCCATCTGGCTGGTCATCATGATTCTGTAGGCACACAAAAAATAAATCTACCTGTGGAAAGAGTCTTATCAGAAAAAGCAGACTCAAAACTTCCAAATTGAATACATCAATACAATGCTCCAACCATATTTATATGTAATAAGACTAACTGAATTTAGCATAAAAAGAATCATTATTATGTGGGAACATCTCAACACAAGCATCTCTTGCTTATTTCCTTTCCAAACGGAAGAAAACCTGGGTAAAGGTAGCATGGGGTGCACATTCTAGAAGCTCCCAATAAATATTAATTAAAGGAAAACCCTGGCTATTGAATTCCACAAAAGGCAAGAAATTTCTTTGGGAGATCAAGAAAGAGGAGTAATTATTTGCATAATTTGGAAACAACTGGAAAACGGAAATGTTTTCCATGCATTTACCAGGCCAGAGCCCAAAAGAAACAATGATAACTAAATGGTACAAGCTTGTGGAGAAATAGCAGGTCCCAGGGACGGAGCCTTCTGGAAGGAAAGCTCATGGATCATTTTGCTTCGGGTTCTCAGGCAGCCCGACAGCCCTTCCCCACCTCCGTCTCTGCACACTATTTATGTATTTCCATTTGCATGAACCTGCTGTAAGGTTTTGCCCGGTTGATTTTTCAAGTTAATGATAGGGCACTTGGGGCAAGATTAATGTCAGGAAAGCAGAGATTCAGCAAATTGTTGGAGAGTTTCACCACACGATTAATCTCTCTTCCCCATCCCAAAAGCAACGGGTGCGAGGAGGCTGTGACAATGTGGGCATCACGGGTCTCTAAGAGCCAGGGGAGCATGCTGGCGATGCTGGCGAGATGGCTTGCCGCTCCACGAGCATTTATAAATCATCCCAGTCCCGTGCCGTCCTCTCCTGCCAAGTGATCGGGGTACGAGGTCTGTTTTCCCATTCCCCTGTCACTGTCTGGACACCAGCCCTGTAGGCTGGACCGTGAGGAGCTGCGATGGCATCTCAATTAAGGCAACCGCCAAGCTTTTGACACCCTGGATATCCCTCGTTCCATCTCTTTATTTCTGATTTATCTTCACAGGCTGCAGAAATTCTCTTTCAGGGACATGCTGTGAGCATCAAATATGACTTCCCTCTGAGGCATACTGTGTCACAGCCAAGGGCGAGATTCTAAAACAGACCAAGGAGAAAGGAGGTGGGAAGTCTGGGCTGCATCCCTCTTAACCCCTTCACTCCTGGCTCCTGCGTCTCTGGGGAGGGGGGCGGGTGGGAGAAGGTCCAGGCGTGCTCAAGGCCAGCCGCAGTGCCCTATGCTGAAAGGTAAGACCATGTCTTCGCACTCTATCACTCATCCAGAGAGCAAAACCTGTCACTGGTTCCCTGGCCTCCTCAGCCCCTGCTACCCTCTCTTTTCTAAGCTTTCTGGCCATACTCAGGCATAGTGCTCTAAAATTATTTGTGAAATGTTAACCCAGAAGCGAGACCTCTCTCAGAGTAGGCGCCGCCAATGTGGGTTGCTGCTACCTCCCTGCCCTCCGCCTGAGGTCCTGGAGCGCTTGCTCATGCTCTCCTGAGCAAGGGGGCAGTGTTCAAGCCATCCACAGAACCTTTCTATGCCCGGCTGTGCCAAGCAACCTCAGTCTCTCAGATGTGCGAGGCCTGTGGACTGGCAGCTTGGACGCATGCCTGGGGCTTAGTGGAGCTCAACTATGAACTTTGCTTTTGGGAAGAAAAAAACATTTTCCCTCCCACTCCGGGTCCCTGCTGATATGGAGGGAAGTCTACCACACAGAGGCCAGGCCAGCTTGCTTCAAGATGGGCAGGATGTGAAGCGGGAGTCCCTGGGGAAGGCAGGAGGGCTCCCAGGAGGGACTGGGGCAGCTCAGGGCAGGGGAACAGGAGATCTGGGTCCCTGTGCAGTGGGGAAGGGGCTTCCCTGGCCCAGGGAAGGGACCCCTGCTGGTGGGACCCGCGCCCCCCCCCAAACAAATGGTTGCTCTTGCTGTTTATGGCCTGGAGGCCCTTGCTCAACATGTGGACAGGCAACTTTAAGTCCATTTTTTGGACCAGACTGTGCATCTCACGCGGTGAGATGTGAGATGATGGTGGACCAGCGATCGGTGCTACCTTCAAGATTCAGGACAGGTATCAGGACTGAACCTCTGAAGTCCTTTGTCCTCCATCAGTGGTTGTGAAGAGGCGGATATTTGACTCTCTTAGTCCATTTGTGCTGCTGTAACAGGATACTTGAAACTGGGTTCTTTGTAAGTAAGAGGAAGGTATTTCTCAGGATTCTGGGGGCTGGAAGCCCAGCAGCAGGGTGCCACTAGGGTTGGTCTATAATTAAGCCCTGGTCTCTGCTTGCAAGATGGAGCTTTGAATGCTCTGCCCACCCTTGGCCGAGGAACAGGAGGGCGAAGGGGGCCTAGCTAGTTACCTCCAGTCCTTGTGACTTAATCACTCCCCAATTCCTTTTAAATCCACCAGCTGGGGGGCTGGGTGTCCACATGAATTGGGAGCTGTCCACAGAGGACTGAACCAGGACGGTGGCGCTCCTGCACGTGGGTCTGCTCAGAGTGTTGCCCCTTTCCTTGTGACTTCATGGCTGGCAGGGAGGGGCCAGCACTGCACCTAGCCCCGCTGTGAGGCCACCAGCCATGACAGACCTTGGTAAGCAGGTGGACCTCTCCCAGTGCCTCCCGGCGGGGACCACCCGGCTCTGCACAGGTGGGCTGCAGGCTGTGTTTGACGTCAGTCACGTGAGTGTTTATGTCTGTGCTCATGACTGTAAATCACAGACTTCAGGGCCAGCGGCTCCCTGGGAGGCCCTTCACTCCATCCCTACCTCTGTGGCCCAGAAAGAAAAAGATTGAAATTCCAAAGCCTCTCTGTCAGTGCAGAAAGAAAAAGACACAGGAGAGAGAGAGGGAAGCTTCCCACGCTTGATCCCATCCTGTCTTAGTGGCCAAGGAGCAGTTCTCTCATCCCCCTTGCTTTACATGGGGCACAGCCACATCCCACTCAAAGAAGACAGGGCCAGACACAGTGGAGCTGCGGACGTTCTCTTGTCCATAAAAACACTCAGAGTCTGAGGGCAGAAGTATCTTCAGTGCCTTTATTTATCGGTGTCATGGTTATAGGCAAACATTGGCTTAGTCTAGTCACACGCTGTCCCCTCAAGACAGCACTGCTCCCTGTCTTACCTGTCTATGCACTCGGAAGGTGTAAGGCTCATTGCCACAATCCCAGGAGGCAACAACACAAACATCAGCTTGTGTTTTTGCAGACCTGGGGCTCAGGACCCACGGAGGCTGAGCAAAGCTTTTGCACCAGTACAGCCGCACACCACCTTTCCCTTGGTTCCCATGACAACTCACAGGGCAAGAAACATGAGAAGCTAGGGTCAAATCCAAAAGCCCAACACTTTCGCTTTGGGCTTGATATCCACCCAATATTTGGGGCGCTGCTTTGGTTTGTATCTGGCATGTCCCTTAAGAGCTCATTGTTAGGTGATACAGCAGGGCTCAGAGGTGGAAAGATCGGATCATGAGGCCTCTGACCTCATCAGTGGATTAACACTTCTCATGGATTAATTTGAATAGACTACTGGGAGGTGGTAAAAATGACAGACAGTGAGGCATAGCTGGAGGAAGTAGGTCACTGGGGGCATGGCCTTGGGGATTGGCCCCTCCTTCTCTCTCTCTCTCTCTCTCTCTCTCTGTTTCCTGGCTGCCATGAGCTGAGCAACTTTCCTCCTCCATGCCCTTCCTTCCACCATGATGTTTCTGCCTTGGAGCCGGCCAACCACGGACTGAATCATCTGAAATTGTGAGCTCAAAAAAAAATCCTTTCCTTCTCTAAGTTGTTTTTGTCAGGCATTCGGTCACAGCAATGGAAATCTGAATAACACAGGTACAAAGTGCATCTTCCCAAGCAATGCAAAAAGGGTCCTGCCATTAACCCCAATGCTAGGAATGCCATGCTCTCTGCTAAAGTAGGGAGTAGCCCTCCCATGCAAGGCCCCAGCCCCAGCCCTACCTGCTGCCAGACACCGCTGACTGGATCTCAACCCAAGCAGAGAAAATCAGATTCTTTCCCACAAATTTGGTGTTAAAATTCAGAGGCTGAGGCCCCAAGAGTTAAAGGGTCATAGACACTCGATCCTCATTATTTGTGGATTCTGTCTTTGCAAATACACCTACTCGCTAAAATTTACTTGTAGCATAAACTCTCAAAGTTACAACACATCTAAAGATCTTAATCCTGATTCTGGAGTTAGCCCTCAGAAACAGAATGTGTTTAAAGAATTCTGGGACCGAAAGGTGGTCAAACAGCATTTATGGACAGAAAGTGGAAGTGGTCTCTGGAGTCATCGTCACCTGTTACCGCTCAGTGTTTTGCCTTATCTGAATCAGCTGGCCACAGGACTGGCTGAGGCCCAGCTGCTGTGAGTAAGTCCATTCTAAGAGCTTGCTCCTAGACAGCTTTCAGCTGGTCCACCACCAAGCCAAGCTGCAATTGGCCAAGTACGGAATTAAGTACGAGGCATCCTCAGGCTTAAACTTGTTGTCCTTTAACTAGGCGCTCTCTCCACCTCGGGAGGATGCGTGCAGAGCAACAGAACTTCCAGTCGCTTAAATGCCCACACCTCCAGCTGGGGTTGACCAAGGCGATGCCTGGCCTCCTTGTTTCAGCTCTCATACTGTACTAGAGTGCCTCCTCCACCTACCAGGCACCACATTTTTTTTTGCTCTTTTGTGTTTTTGTGGGTGATTTCACTGTTTAAAATGACCCCCCAGCACGATGCTAACCTGCTGCCTAGATTTCCTAAGAGCGAGAAAGCTGTGATGTGTCTTACCAAGCCAGGAAAAATATGTGTGCGTTAGAGACACTCAGCTCAGGTCTCAGTCACAGTGCTGCTGGCTTTGAGCTCAGTGTTTATGAGTCAATAATACATATGAAATAAGGCAGCTTTAATCAGAAACATGCATAAAACAAATCTATTGATCAGATGAAAGTGTGGCCAGAGGCTCACAGGAACAGACTCTCTATTTGCCTAGGAAGCAATGGTTTCCTGTTCACTAATTCAGTGTCCAGGCCCGTTTATAGATCATGACTACTGTGAATAATGGTAGCAACTGGTCAAGCCAGGTAGAAGCACAGAAACTCGCCCTGCAGAGAGTGCTAAGGTAGAGAGAGAGGATCATCGCCGCATCGCCGACAGGTGCAGAGGAGAGGCTTGGAGAGAGGCAGGCCTGGTGGAGAACATTCCCTGTCATTGCCCTGCTCCCACACAGCCTGGCTGTGCATCCTGTGGCTGGCTGCTGCCAGGTCCCCC
Organism: Glis glis; assembly: GCA_004027185.1. NCBI lineage: Eukaryota > Metazoa > Chordata > Mammalia > Rodentia > Gliridae > Glis > Glis glis. The sequence continues at coordinate 23,951 of PVJS01004314.1, forward strand.
TGCAACCAACCGCAAATGCACCTGGACGCAGGCAAGCTCGAAGCTTCCCTGGTCCTTGCATGTGTCTGTGAACTAAAATGAGCCCGATGTGACCTGGAAACACCTCATAATAAGATGCACAAGCTGAGTCATGCCGGAAATGCGAACAGCTACCAGCTCATAGCAGTTATTCTCACTGCGAGCTTTGGCAAAATGGAAGGGAAACTTAGCAGATAAAGTTTAAATCCTGATCAACAATATAATAACCTATATTCCTAACCACTGGGATTTCTAGTTGCTTTGCATTTCCTTGGAATGACTTGGGCTTTTCTATAAAAAGAAATGATTAATAGGCATTTATTTAAAAGTTTCCCTGTAACCTCCCACCAAAGAAATATCTTCTCCCTTTCATGCTCGACCTTGGCCAAAGAACTGAAATCCTGAGAAAAAGTTGGCCTCCCTCAGGCACAGCAGGTCGATTCCGAGCGCCAGAGTGCGCCTGACATCAGAGCTAATCGATGGCCTTTTGATTAGATGGTTTTACAAGAAATAAAAACTTACTCAGTGTTGCAAAGCTACTTTCATTTCTTTGCTCTTAGGGATAATTTGTGCCTGGTATGAAATATCAAAGCAAATCAGAAAAGATGCAAAAAAAACCCCCTCAAAAACATGCCTCATTTATTTACCTGCTATGATTAAAGAAGTTAATCATTACTACAATATATAGAACAACCCTCTGCCAACTGCTTTATATACATTATCGATAATGCACTTGACATATTGTAAGGTTCTTATCCGAGCATCATTTACACAGAAGAAAAATGAGGCTTCATGCAGAATTAAAGAGTAGTCAAAGCTGGGCGCGGTGGTGTACACCTGTAATCCCAGTACTTGGGACGCTGAGACAGGAGGATTGCATGCTCGAGGCCAGCCTCAGCAACTCAGTGAGACCCTGTTTCAAAGTAAAAAGGGCTTGGGGTGTAGGCTGGAGGTAGAGCACCTGTGGGTTCACTCCCTAGTTCCAAAATAAAAACCAGTAGACTCAAGTCACAAAACTGGCATTGGAACTCATCTGCTTAACTCCAGAGCTGGTGCCATTTCGTTTGTCTGTGTTAAATCCTAGAGAAGAGGGGTCAGGGAAGGCACGGGGTGGAGTCTACACTGAAAGAGAGCAGGCAACACTACACATACCTGCACACAGACTCCATGGTCCAGGACAGTCAACACCTGCTCTGAGACCAGCCTGGGACGCAGCAAGTGGGCCTGCTTATTCCCTGGGACGTTCCTCATTTCCAGAACACATGATGTTTTCATCCTAATGGCCACGGGCCCAGATCCCAAGCCAGGGCACCCTTGGGGCTGGCCATGCCTAAGCCTGGGTGCAGAAGACCTCTGTCCTGCCCACCAGCCCTCCTCTCCCTGGAAGGCGGGTCCAGCTCTGGCGGGCAAGCACTTATGCATGTGAAAGGGTGAATCTGGAACACCCAGTTTCACAGCCTTTAACTTGCCAGTTGGCTGACTCATGGTAAACAGGGGCAAGCCTTACTCGTTTCCCAGAATATGTCCCACTTAACACACACCAGCAAGCACACGGGGTAAATTATGGGCAAAGTGCAGTGCGCACGGCCGGGAATGTCCGACCCCGCAGTCCATCTTGTATTTTGGGCTCAGAGCACTTCTACTACAAAGATATGAAGGGTGTATGGATGTAGTGCTATCAACAAAACTCAGCAAATGGCAGGTTTTGACTCAATCTAACTGATATCCACGTACACAATCATTATTTGCGGGGTCTCTTCAATTCAGCATTTTGGGAAGTTTTTCTCTGTTTTCTATTTCTTGGATTATATGTGTGCTTGGTGACTAATGTACAAAGGAGATAAATTAAATGACGTTATTCTCCAAGGAAACAATTCTAATGAAATCTAATGCCTGGACATTGGTTCTCACTTTAAACCTACTCAGTAATTTCCTCAGATTTGACAGGCAATGACAGTCGCTCAAATGTAAAAATGTTCTTAACAAATATGGTGACGAGCACCCTTACTCCTTGCTGCCTGTCAATGAACACCAGTTCCAAAACACGCTCTGCCCTCTCTTCAGACACCGGCGAGCTCTGTTCTTCCTGTGAGACTGCCCAGGAGGGAAGCCCCGAGCCTCCCTTGCTCCTGACCTGTTGTCCCAGGAGACAGAACTGCCTCTGGGAGCAGAGAGATGCGACACCCCCAGAATCCGGGACTTCTGCCCAGTTCCCAAAGAGCCACCCACTCTCTCCTTTATCTTTCAATGAAAGCCAGTGTCATAAAGCAATTGCATTGATGGTTTTCTAGAACTGCTCTCCCTGAAACTTGACCTTTAGCCTCTGAGCTTGATGTTGCAAAACCTCCCTTACTAACACAGCTCAACCCTCTATTCCTAACTGGCCACACCAATTTCTGCTGCCCTCAGGCAAGAAAAGCTGTCCTACATGAGAGTCACTCAAAGTCCCCAACAGGAGGACAGCAGCTGCGGTGTGGACATTCTGCGCACCAGCTCTTACACAAACCTGGGAAGATCCCCGCGCTTTTCCCCCATTCGCGCCTCTTATTTTCTTCTCTTGGCCCCAGAACAATGGCCCACTCATCTATCAGGAATATGTGGCTATGTGCACCTTGGAGAGCTCTGTCCCTGGACTGGGGACAGCACCTTGCTCACTTGGAATGACCTTCGTACTGAAGCCACGTCCCTTTACAGGTTGGGCAGAGGGCCGCACATTCACCATGATATGGATGGATTTCAGCTCCATGACTGTGCACATTACCACGTGTAGGTGTGTTCCCAAGTCGTGCAAAGTGGAGAAAGTGTGAAAAAGTAAAGTAAGTAAGCAGATGGGGCAAGCCGTCTGTGCTTCTCTGGGTTTAGGTTGGCAAGGTGGAATGATTATTTGCAGCTTCACTAAATTGGAAGAGTAGGAAGACCTCAGAGAAGGAGATGGGCAAAGTCAGCGCTACCAAAACCCAGTTCTCAGCTCCAAAGAACCCGCGGGTGCTGCAGATGAAGAGGATGGTTGGCTCCTCGCGCCTCCACTTCCGCGCCTGTGAGAGACAATGCTATCTTCCTACCTAATGGTGTTATAAAATAATCATGGGAACATGGTAAATTTGAATTATCTGTGCCCATCTCAATTCTCCAGTGAGCGAGGGAGGGAGGGGAGGTGGCAATCTGAAAGCATCCCCGGGATAATTGGACCGGAAGCCGTAATCACTGGGTGTTTGCGAGGAGCAAATCATGCCATGGACAACTTGATTGCTTTTGTGATGGAATTGCAAGACTTAGAGATGAAGCGAGACCTAGAAGGTGATTACCATGGGTTTGACACAGCATCACACAAAATCCCACTTGCAAGATGCGCTTGTGTACACCAGGACTGTCAGAACAAAGAGCGGAGGAGACGGGGCAATGAGTGAGCGGGAGCCCAAGGGGTTTCCTCCTGGTTCTGTGCCCTAAACTCAGGCTCCCAGCAACAGTGACCTTCGATTTGGAGTTCAAAACTCTGCTTAAAATCCAGCAGTAAAAAAATAGCAATACACCACGTTGACCTGACATCTGAAATGTCAGAAACTGTGCAGGAAATCAGTGGGACTCTGGATCATCCACAGTCCCTTGAGTAAAATCTAAGATTTGTGTAAAGCTCTGGTGATGTACACAAGCACGGTGAGCTCTGAGTCAGGATGGCCCGAGGGGGTATGGGAGGTGCTCACGAAAATGTGTCTGACAGTCAAGGAAGCACGTGCTGAGGGCGCATGGAATTCACAGGAAGAAGTAATGGATTTTCCAAGTGCACAGAAAGAAACCTTAGCGTCAGCCAATGAAGAACAGGTGTAGGTCTCTGTGAGCCTGGGAGTGGGGAGAGTGACATCAGCGAGGGTCCCTGCGGCACGCACTCTCTTCATAACCTGCTCGGACAGTGACGTCCACACGTAAAACCAAATGAAGACAGCACACGTGCTGGGAAGCAGAGCTCAGACGGCCCAGGGCTTCCCGGCAGCAGGGTAAGGAAAGTGGAGCGATGCATCCAAAGCTCTGAGCCAAAGTCATCCTCCGGTTAGAACTCTGAAGTCAGTCAATGTATCAAGTTCAAGGTAATGACATTGTAGGGGAGGTGAACACCTGGGGATAGAATTCTGTGCAAATGTGTGTGTGTGGGGGGGGCAAATCCCAGATCTCCAGTTACAAGGGTTTTAGAAGAAGAAAGGGAAATGTCATCATTGGAGAGCCGCCGGCTCTGCATGGAGCGATGGAGGTGTGCAGATACAGCAGAACTCCTCTCTAGCCTCAGCCTAGTGAGGATGTGGGAGGGGCAGGGAGCCGCTCACTGATCATAACAGAAAGAATATGGGTCCCGCCTTGAATTAATAAATGATGAGTCAGGTTTATAAACATATGCAGGTGGTAACAGAACGGAGGAAACATCTAGAAGGACTGCAAGTGTTTGGCTCTGTGAAGTGGACCTGAAAATCATGTTGTGGTTGGCCAGGGGTTGCGGGGTTTTGTCATATGCCTCTACTTCTCTCTCATTTTATTTAAACATGCAAGTATTATTTGATAAAAATAAATATTGAAAACAAATATCGCAGCTGAGCGTGATGGTGCACACCTGTAATCCCAGTACTTGGGAGGCTGAGACAGGAAGATCGCAGGTTCAAGGCCAGCCTCAGCAACTCAGTGAAGCCCTCACCAACTTATCGAGACCCTGTTTCAAAATAAAGATATAGGGTTGGGGGTGTAGCTCAGAGTTAGAACACCCTTGGATTCAATCCCCAGTACCACACAAAAAAAGAAAAAAGAAAGAAAACAAGCCATCACAAGCCACCTCAGAAAGAAAAAAGAGAGAGACAGAAAGACAGAGATGGAGAGAGACAGAGAGAAATGGACAGAGAAAGAGACAGGGAGCGAGAGCCATAGAAATCACATCTCACAGCCGAGAGTACAGGTGTCAGGAGGGCATTATTGAGAGTGGATCAGACCCACACAGAACCCACCAGACTGTGAAGGCCAAATCCACCCCGGGACTGGCTGGTTCTGATAGACAAAGATGGTGGAACCAATATCCTCAAGCTTTGGGGCTTGGACTCATGAGAAAATATTGGTATAATTTGTTTCTATTTTTTTCTTTTTCTAGAAATAACAGCTCATGAGAGTTATTATTTCTATTTTTTTTTTTTTGTGGTACTAGGGATTGAACCCAGGGGCATTCTACCTCTGAGTTACACCCCCAGCCCAATTATTTATTCTTTATTTTGAAACAGGGTCTCACTAAATTGCTGAGGGCCTCACTAAGTAGCTGAGGCTGGCCGCGAACCCGGATCCTCCAGTCTCAGCCTCCCAAGTACTGGGATTACAAGCGTGCGCCACCATGCCTGGCTTATTTCTCTTTTTTCTATTTTTTGTTTTCCTAGAAAGAATAACTCTCACGAGCTACTAGTAAAGAAATCGTCATGAAAATTCTGGAATCCTAATTCCGGAGTCCTCAGGGCCTTCTCCCTTGGAGCTGAGCTATTGTCCAGTTTCTGCGTCCTGTTCTTCTCAGCGTATCTGCGTGTCTGTGGCAGGAGTCTCCCCGTTAACTTTGTCAACATCATGCTGGAGCTACGAGTACCACGGCCAGCAAGGTCTGTCTAACTTCTAGTTAAACTGTTCTACAGCTCAGGAATATGAAAACTTCCCAATTAGCTCAGTAGCATTTATATATGCCTGGAATATTTTTAAATTTTACTAACAAAGAGAGAGAGAGAGAGAGAAAAGAGAAAGAGACTACTGGCCAATTTTCCTTATCAATAGAGATTTTTTTAATTAGCAAATTTAATCCAGTAGCACAGTCAATGAATAATACATCATTATCAAGTAAAATTCACTCCAGGAATTCAAAATAGTCTAATATTAGGGATCATATTAATACAATTAAGCACATTTCAAAGAATGATGACTTGAAAATAATTATAGAATAATATTAATTTTTTGTGGTACTGGGGATTGAACCCAGGAGCATTCTACCTCCGAGCTATACTCTCAGCCTTATTTTTCATTTTGAAACAGGGTCTCGCTAGGTTGCTGAGAGTCTCACTACATTGCCGAGGCTGTCCTTGAACCTGCGATCCTCCTGTCTCAGCCTCCCAAGTACCACCACACCTGGATAATATTAATTTTAAAAATCAAGATATTCACAATCTGTGGAGAATAATTTCATTTTAATGCAAAAGCTGTATGTATCTATATACCAAAAAAAAAAGTCAGGGTAAATAAACACTGAAATGGCTGTTGTGTTTCCTTCTTGGTGGCAAGATTACAAAGGATTTCTGCTATTTTCCACTACGCTTTCATGTGTTTTCCAAATTTTCTTCAATAAAAATAGTTATTACTATAATATTAGAAAACAGTGATACGGCATTAAAGTTTCACTCTCTGTTGTTAACTGGGCAAATCCAGCCCTGCATTCTAGTGTGGGAGACATCGCGATTGTCCCCCTTCCCAGCAGAGTCCCTCTAGCCCCTCATCACAAAAGCGCCCGTAAGGTCAAGAATTGTCCCACTCACACGTCCTCGTCTTCCTCAAATTCTTTCACCGACTTTCTTATTTTGACCCTTCACGATAGGTATCTAATCCAACGCTCTCCTTTTAATACCAGCCTCTCCACTGCCTTCCCCGAGACAGTCCAATCCGACGAAGCCTAGATCTGCATGCTCCTTAACTTCCAGAGTGAGGCCTGAACTCTCCCCACACAATTTGAAATGGAATTAAAAATGACTTCCAGTTTTCCCTAGTTTTCAATGCATGCTAATCCTCTCTCCAAAACCAGCGTCCGCCTGTGAGAACACAAGCTGCTTCATCCGCATGCATTTTATTTTTTTGTTTATTTTGCAGCTCTGTGACTAGCGTGTTCCGCAATTCAGTGTATAAACTCGATTAAGACAGGTGGGAACCCTGGCTCCTCAGCTATTGGTGAGGAAGCAACACTCTTCGAGGAAATACTCGATGTGTGGGTCTCCACCACAGCAACATGAACAACAGAGACAAAATCTGCAAGAAAAATGTGCCACGGAACCTTGCACACCTGCAGCACGTTACAGAGGCATTTTAAAAGTCAACGCATAAACACAGCCATATCGACTTTTCAGTTTGTTTTGGGGGAGGCTGGGAGAAAGGTCACAGGCAGGACCCAGGAGCCCCTGGTAAGGACACTGTGACCACAGACACAGAAGCAGAGGGAGACCCGCAGGTCACCAGTAAATATTTAGTTCCTGTAAGATCATAGGCCCAGCCCATTCTTCAGAAGAATACCACAACCTACGCGGACGGCGCCTCGGGTTTCCTTCTACTGAGACACCGATTCAGGACTGCAGTTGTTCCACTTTTCCTGGACATTTGGGCCACCTAATCTCCACCTGAAACAAGACTGAACAGGAGGGCCAGGGGCTTTCTGTGAGCCTGAGGTTTAGCAAATGAGATTTGGGGGTTCCGATGTTCACATTCCCCTCGACACATCCACCACCACCTTCCTGCTGGGTTACCCCTGTAGCCCCCCAAGCCTCACCCAGCCCCCACGCCTCGTCTCCAGCACTTGTCCGCATGCCAAGAAAAAACCCCGTGTCTGAAGTGGTCATCGCTGTGTCTCTCTCCCAGTACGTGTCTACTGTTAAATCACAGGAAACATCACAACACAAACAGAAATTACAGCACAAAAACCCCAGAGTCAACAACAATCTGTCCTGAAGATCAGCAAAAGATGAGATTTTCTATGTCAAAAAAGAAAAAAAAATCTGATCTTTAAATTCTGTGCCTTACCCTGAAGTTCATTTTTGCCGTTGTGTGTATTATTTTTTAAGTTTGTTGAGTCAATGGTAGAATCTGTTTCAGTCAGCAATGTCACTGCTGTGACCCAAACACCTGGCATGCAAAAGTTAGAAGAAGAAAAATTTTATTTGCTCACAGTCCTGGAGATTTCAATCCATGGGAGGCCACCTTCCAAGCAGGAGCCGGGGCTGCAGGTCCTCAGGGTGTCAGCTCATGGTGGCCGAGGAGAGAGAAGCTGCAGCAGCCTGGGAAAACACCATCCCTGGCCAGGCCCCCAGGACCCCATCCCAGCAATCAAGTCCTACCGCCAACATTCTGCCTTGCCTACTACATGCAGGTTAGGACACATTTGAAATCCAGACCGTAACAGAATCTGTGCCATGGATTGGATGAGAGTCCTGCGATTCTTTCTTTGTAGATTGAATTCTCTGTTCTAAGGCAGCAGGACTGGACTCGACAGCTCCTGAGGGTCCAGACCCTGGCAGGCCTAGCACAGCGGTGGTGCGTTCTCCAGCACCTGCAGGGAGCCCTGTGGTGCTGATGTACGTTGCCCAAAATGGAAGAAAACTGCAAGGAGCCCCCGGCAGCCGTAGAGGAGTGCAGCTGGAACTCACCTGTGGTTTTCCTTTCTTGCAGGTTAGCCAAGCTTTGAAGCCACGTGTCCTCACCACTCGGGAGTGTGGCTACGCAAGGCCTCCCCGCCACGGGTATCTGAGAAGCTCCTGTCTGGCCAAATCCACACAACAGTGGAATGACTATTTGCTTAATATTTTTCTTTACCTTTTTCGTATTTTCTTTAAGGGTGATTTAAACTGAGTCGATGTCCAATGTCATACTGCCATGTCGCAATGTCGCTTACCATCAGCAGAAGGCAGCAGTAAAGACAGAAACACAACCAGGAAGCTCCAGAGAACCTAAAATCACCCCGCCAGCTGTGCAGCGTGGGGGGAACCCAGGAGAGAAAGGTAGCTTCTGTCACAGGAGAGCGGCTGTAGAAACCATTCAGAAGACAAGTTGCTCGCTGTCTAAACTCGGTCCCTATCCACACTCCCTTCCAGTTATTACCATCCAAGGGGTTGGTCAGGGCACGTGTATGCTGGACCTTTGAAAGCTGCAAGGGCTCCACCAAGACCAGCACTACGACTTTATGTTGGCAACAGCAACAGAACAGTCCTGAAATACCAAGGCCAAGTCCGGAGTACACCAGTAATCCCAGTACTTGAGGCTGAGGCAGGAGGACCTCAGGCTTGAGGTCAGCCACTTGGCGAGACCCTTAGCAACTTAGTGAGACCCTGTTTCAAAATTAAAAAATGAAAAGGTCTAGGGGTGTAGCTCGGAGGTAGAATGCCCCTGGGTTCAACCCCCAGCACCACATATATAAAGAAACAAATAAATAGCAAGAGCATTTTCCTGCCATCTTAAAAATTCAGTCATATCACTGGTATAACCATTTTTAATGTAAAATTAACTCATATAAGTATTTTCACATAGTCAGGTCATATACATAGCAGCATTTCACTCTGTTCGATGTTCTGATAATATTGAATGCTTTGCTCATTTCCTCTCTAGCTCTCCCTCTTTTTCCTCCTTCCTTTCTGACAGAGGCCTAATCATCACTCGTTTGCAAATTGAATAACTGAGGCAGAAAGGTTAAACGGCTGACTTGCAATTAGCTGTGAGTTACACTCAGTGAAGTACCATGAAATGTCGGCTCATGGACCGTTAGCCCGGAAGACACTGGGTCACCTGATTGCGAATGATAAAAGTGCTCAAAAATCAATGTGATTATAGAAATGAATAAATCACTATTTCCGAAGACAGCCCTGTCTCCTGAAAGCTAACCAAATGGACTAATATTTAATTACTCAGATGCTTCCTAAACAAAACACAAACATATGGACACAGAAGACAACCAGAGAAAATCCTGTGAATAATATATCTCACGTAGGACCTGTATGATGGTCTGTCACCAATGCCCAGTCCTTACTTTGTCACCTGATAAGGTCACGCATAAATTCTCCCCATAGCCCTGTGTTTGGAGTTAAGAAACATAATGTGCAGATTTATTCTTCTACTTATTACCTATAGTCCTAAGACAATAATTTACCCCTTTGTGTCATCATTTACCTACAATTGAAAGGATTAAAATGTCTATAGGAACAACTTCACAGAGCTGGTTGTGAGAATGGTCTATATAAAAATAACATTTTAACTTGCCAGTGCTACTTTGCCAGAATTTTTTGGAAATAGTACTAAAACTATGGTAATCAGGGGAGGTATCATATATATAAATTCAATGAAGCAGAGATAGGACGGATTACAAAGATAAGGAAGACAGTAATTTCTGCTCCCAACTAGGGCAGATAGTGTTACCAATTTTTTACCCCAAACTGGATTCTCTTTCTCTCTTGGTATTGAGGAGCCAATAGCAAGACTGAGCACTGCGGGCAGCCCAGGGGGGCTTGTGCTTGGCCAGGCCGCACAGGAGCGCCTGAAATACCCCTCTGGGGGCCACAGGGTTATGATACGGGTAAAAGAAGTGTGGGGGAGGGAGAGGCGAATGGGGGGTATTCATGTCTTTTCTGGGAATGGGTAGATTTTCCAGGAATTCTAGTGCCACCACCCTTTGCTCCTTTTATGGAACTTTCTGTTCAACATCATGGCACTGTGGACTGTCATGGCGCTGGGGTGGGGAGTGTCATTTAGCATGCAATTGGGATTTTAGTAAAGTCACAGGCTGTCTGACAGTCACTCTGGCAGACATCTTAGACCCAAGCAGAAGAGGACCCTCTGACCTTCAGACATCCTGTCTGCAAAGATAAAGATTAGGGCGAGGTAGAATCCAGCTAGGCCACCCAGCAGTGCAAGACGAGGGCAGGTAACAATGGCTTGTATCAGGGCAACATTTCCAGGGAGAACTTAAAAGCTGAAGAAGGCACCCAAGAAAGACAGGGCTGAGGCATTTGAGAGCAACCAAGGTCCCTGGCCCTGAAGACCTGAGCTTCCACAGAGAAGGGAAGAGTGTGGAGGGGATCCAGCTCTACACACGGCTTCGCTTCCGAGGATCTGCCCACCTGACAGCTCTGCCAGAAACCGGCAACCCCAAGCAGTCAGTATCTTGTAGGGCACTATCTTTGTGACAGCCCGGATCCTATGGGTGTCCCAGGCAATGTCAGAGGAAATGAGAAAGACACGGGTTGAATAGTGTCCCCCCAAATTCATGTCCACCCAGAACTTCAGTGTGACCTTCTTTAAAAATAGGGCCCTTGAGCCAGGCATGGTGGCACGTGCTTGTAATCCCAGTCCTTGGGTGGCTGAGACAGGAGGATCACAGGTTCGCAGCCAGCCTCAGCTACTTAGTGAGGCCCTCTGCAACTTAGTGAGACCCTGTTTCAAAATAAAGAATAAAAAATAGGGCTGGGGGTATAGCTTGGAGGTAGAATGCCCCTGGGTTCCATCCCCAGTACCACATAAAATAAAAAAAAATAGCACCTTTGCAGGTATAGGCAGGTAAATGAAGCTGAGCTCATCTTAGTGGCACGGGGTGGACCCTGAACCCACGTGTCCTCATAGAGGAGAGGATGCAGAGGCGCGCTGGGGAAGACGGTGCAGGGATGGAGGTAGAGAATCCAGCGATGCCTCTACAGGCCTGGAATACCATGGAATGCTGGAAACATCAGAGTCAGTAAGAGGTGTGTTCCCTAGAGCTTTCAGAGAGACTTGGCCTGAGGACACTTCAACTCCAGACTTCTCGTCTCTGGAGAGGCAAGACGATGAATCCCTGCTGCTTTAAGCTCCGGTGTGGTCATTTTCCACAGCCCTTCTTGGGAACGAATACATGGAGCAGAGTGTTGACTGGCAGCTGGGCAGGTTGCAAAAAGAGTAAGAAGAAAGGTGAGAAATCTCAGCCATGCCCAAGACGGCCCGCGCCCTGGCCCATCCTCCTGCCTCTGTGTCCGTGGTACCTGCCCCTCAGCCACAGCCTGGTCCTCTCCCTGGTCTATAAACCCGATGCCTACTGCCACCTCCCAGGCTACTCAAGCTCTGTGTCCTGCCTGGAGCCACTCTTTCTCTCTCTCTGCCTTCCAAATCTTGACAGGCCTCCGCCTAGACACGGCTGTGCAAGACACTTTAGAGCTCCTTGTGTTGTCCCTCCTCTGCCCCTGATCCCAGGTAGAAGGATGCTGAGCACAGAGGAGGTGAGACGCCTCGCCCGAGGTCAGCAGCCCAGGAGAAGAACAGACCCCATTCGAATCCCCAGTGCCACTCTGCCGTGGTCACCCTGGCGCGTCGGTCTCTCGCATAGCAAAAGCATATTTTCCTTAGCAAGTTGCTCTTTGGTGACTTGGAATAATGATTCAGCTCTGGCTTCCTCCTTAATCAAACCAGGGGAATTCGATCTATTACGCCTGCCACATGTCTTTTGTGATCCTAAATCATATCTGATTGCCAGTGATTTCATTTGCAGCGGCAGACCTGACCCTCTGCAGTGTGTCTGACTTGTCGCTGGTCATGTCCAATATTATTGATTTAGACATTGACCCTCATATCTACGAGGGCTCCTTCACCCTAATGTCTTGTTTAGATTTATAAATTGATTACTTTGATAGTTTTAGTCGTGCTAATAAACTTTTCACATCGAGGGAAAATGGGACGGCTCTCATTGCGTTAGAAGGCCCGTGCCTAATGGACTGCATTGAACTGGGTGCGGCCGGCAGTATTCGCTAATACATGGTTATTGAGAAGCTGTGTGCTTGATCTCTGATTTATAATAATTTTACAGTCTGTTATTTGCAGAGTTTATAATGTTCCTGGCAGTTAAACACAAAGCTGTAATTTATCACGGGAAGATTTAGCACTTCTAACCCTCCCAGTGTGGGCCAGGATGACCGTTGGAGTCGCCAGCTCCGACACCACTCTTCTCTGGGTGGCTAGGTCTGCAGCTTTCCTCGGGCTTAAGCCCCATCGAAGGGAATTACAAGAGGGGGTGACTTGTATCACCAGCTAGCATCCCTTTCTTCCTCCATCTTCTTCCAGGAAGGTTTATTGACTTTATAATTCACCGGTCTCCATCCTAAGCATCTCAGAGTAAGTGCTATGGGTGAGTTTTCCCCAGGAAAATAAACTGCTTATTGTCATGCTTTGACATGCATAGGCTTATGGGAATAATGCCCATGGATGCCATTCATTTACTGGTGCTTTTCAAGACTGTCTGTTTTTTAATTTCAATACTATTTCAACGTTGCCTTTCATTAGCATAAGCTATACTTGAGTGCCTCTGTCCAAAACAACAAAATATTTTACTTTGCAAATGTTACTGAGCATATAGCCCATGCCAGGCCCGGTGTTTGTTTCTGCAAGAGCATAGACTTAAAACTGAAACTCCTGCCCTTGCAAAACTCACCGTCAAGCCAGAAAGCAAACATATAGAGAAATAATACAAATGTGTTATGTAGTAAGTCAGGAGTAGGCCTGCTGCAAATAATACTGGCTTAATAAAACAGGAATTCTTTTTCAGTTCAGGGTCCCTGATCTCTGCTGTCTCCCAGGAGCTCCCAGGTGGCAGCGCAAGGGGCAGGAGGAGCTGAAGGAGCAGGAGCTGCTTGTGTGAGACCAGGAACACCTCAAGGCCAAGTTTCTAGAACCACAGGTTGACCTTCGAGAATTCCAGACAGAACAGCCATCAGGCTGGTTTCTGTTTGGGTCCAGGGGTACCACTGCGTTTTATCCTGAGAATCAGCCCAGAGAAGGACAGAAGCCGAAGGGAGGTCGAGGGGATACTGAGTTGACCCTCCGACATGTTTCTCAGCCCCTGCGACCATTGGACCATTACAAATCCTGGGCCGCAGGGACATGCCGCTCACAGTCCCGAAGGTTCCACAGCAACAACTTCAAAGCTGGTGACACGCCCACAGCGAAATGGAAGATGCTAGAGAGGCCTAAAGAGTTAACGTCCTCGGGGATTTAAACCGGAGGCCTCCCACAGACACAGAACTTAAGCGGTTCGCAGGCCTCATGTATTTTTAATATCCAAGACCACAGGAAATGTATCCAGGAGGGTGCTGCCAATGATACCGTAATACATGCCCGCAGGTTTCTGTTAACGTCCCTGTCACTTTAACCCATTACATAAAGCGCGAGTGATCTAACTGCAAAGGCAGAGGCCTTCAGCTAATTGCCAATGACTTTCCTAGGAGACAGCAAGTGGAGCTGTCTCCTAGGTGGTTTGTCCTCACAATGCGACATCATCAGGTCCTGCCAAGAAGTCCTGCGGTCGGGTGCGGTGGCGCACACGAGTCATGTGTGCGCCACCACGCATGTGTCAGTTACGGCCGCATCTACATTAAAGCATGTGAACTGGGCTCTGATCCAATCAAACAGGTCGCGCTGGAAAGTGTGCCCCTAAGGTCATCATTAAGGACCTGTCGTCACTCATTCAGAAAGAAGCAGAAACCAAACCCACCAAAAGGCCACTGGCACCCCTGCTTTCCTGGGGGATTACATTCAAACCCAAAGCATTTCAAACAGGACATCCCAGAACATAAGCCCAGAGATCTTTCCAACATAGAGGCCCAATGTTCCCCTTCAGGGTCTCCCTGCTCGAGCGAAACCTGCTAAGACCCCAAATACACATTTTCACATTTTTATGACCCCCTCGCTCTCCCAGGCCTCTTCCAGCACCACCCACCATGAGAATTCAGTTTCTGCATCCTTTCCCCTGTGAGGTTCTCCTTGATCAAACAGTGCCCATTATATCTCCCTCATCTGGATTCCCATAGCAGCCATCCTCTAAATAATTTATTTCTCAGTTAATCATGTATGTATTGCATTAAGATAATTGTCCGCCTGTTGTTCTGAGCTCCTCTTTAACTTCTCGTGTGATTATGTCTGCATTCTCCCATTAGAGTCAAAAGTCCTGGAGACCTGATATGCTGTGTGCCCCATGTCTTCTGCAGCTCCTGAGGAAGGCGGTTTACATCACAGCCAGTTGCTAAGTAGCGGGCTCTGGTGCAGTGGTCGCTATGTCTCTACCAATCGAAGGCCCAGGATGAGGACTTTTCTCCAGCGCTCTTGCAAGCCACGCATTTGGCTGGCACGACCCTCATCTGGAGTCCTCTTTCTGTAACCTGTTTGCCATAGCAACAGCCTGGCCTGATGATACTCTGTCTTCAGCAACAAGCAGCGATGCAGATTTCTTGGCAGAACTTGAAATGCATACACCGACAGAGGCGACGCGTTGGGGAAATACTGCAAGAGATTATTTTCCTTCGTTTCCCCCTGAACTTTTATTTAAAGGTCTTCTCCAAAAAATAAACATTTTTACTCGCTGGCTTTGTATTTCAAATTGCTTGAGGTTTTATGGTTTTGCTTTTCAGGTTTGTTTTTTACACACGTTCAAGAGCTGTGCACAACTGGGTCTACTATGTCTGCCAAGAGCACACTACAACTTGCTAGAAATTCTCTTTTCCTTTCTTCAGGATGAGACGGTGGACTGGTGCTCAGGGGGAGCGGGAAGTGTAAACGAAGGCAGACCGAGGCCACACTGTTGTCTTAGTAAGCCACGGAGGTGGAAGAGAGCAGCCTTTTCTTGCCTCTGCTCCCCAGACTCTTAGGAACCTTGATGATACTGAGTATGCCTGTGTGTAGGTACTCCAGGTGTCCGTCACAGAGCTCCTGGAAAGGGATGTTAAGAAGGTGACCCCGATCTCAGGTGACCCATCCTCCCTGAAATCTCTCTTATTGTGCAAAAGTGTATGTTCCTCTGCGCAGCATGAGGTCCCATTGATTCCCTGCCTGCCGCAGTCCCCACAGCAGGCAACCCTGCAGCTCCAAAGACACAGGGGAGCTTCCCTCATCAAAGAGGCCGGGCCTCCCCAATATCCCAAGGTCAGGCTCACAAGGGAGTGACGATTGTCCCCTGAAAGTGAGACTTCCAGAGTCCAAGTTTCCGGGGACTTGGTTACAAAAGACAGCCCACCTGCCTTTGACTTTTGAGACTAAGCTAAGCTCCTGGCCGGTGCAGGGAAGCTTGAGTGGATTGACAGGCTGGCTTCTTTTCACACACTGACTTCCGTGGTGGGGAAAGTCTGCAGTGTGCACTGTGCACAGCAGAACACAGGGCACCAGCTTACCCGTTTCACTTCCCTCTTTCCGCCCAGGTGTCCCCTCAGAGGGGACCTTGCAGCCCGCCCACCGACTGAGGAGAGAGGGCCAGAGGCATGGAGGCGTGGAGGCATGGCCTCCTCCCTTTCACCCTTCCCATCAACCGGCCTTCTCGCCTCTTTGTCGTTGAATCGAGTTGGGTTTCCTTTTCCCGCCAGTCTTTCGGTGTGTCGTACTTCCACTGCCTTTGCAAACGCTCAGGTTTTGACACTGGGGACACCATTAGTCCAAATGAACCTCACTGCAGGAGAAACAGAGGCCAATTAGGTCAGGAAAAAACGAGACCATTTTTGTTTATTACCTTGTGTGTCCATTGACTGTTATTTTTTTAGTTAATTCATTATTTATTGGTGAATATTAATTAATTACGCAGAACGGTGGGCTTCACGGTGCCATCGTTCTGCGCATGTGCAAACATAATTTGGTCAATTTCACTCCTCAACATCCCCGCCACTCTCCTCCCCCAGGTCCCTTTCCTCTTCCTGTTGGTCTTCCTTCTAATTTCGTGGGGGACTTTTGTTTTGTTTTGTTTCACTTTTGTTGTTGTTTCCTCTCGCTTCCACAGATGAGAGAAAACCTCTGATACTTTTCTCTCTGAGTCTGACCTACTCCAAAGTTACGGACTCAAGGTCCATCCATTTTCCTGTAAATGGAAAAATTTCATTCTTCCCTATGGCCGAATACAATTCCATTGTATATGTATATCACATTTTCTTTATCCATTCATCTTCTGACAGACTCCTGGATTGGTTCCATAACTTGGCTATTATGAATTGTGCTCCAATAAACATGGGTATGCACACAACTCTAAAATATGCTGCCTTTAAGTCTTTGGGATTAAACCAACGAGTGACATAGCAGGGTCATATGGTAGCTCTATGTTTAGCTTTTTGAGGAAGCTCCATAATGATTTTCATAGTGGCTGAACTGTTCACATTCCCACTAACTGTGTATAAGTGTTCTCTTTTCTCTGCATCCTCACCAGCATTTATTGTTACCTGAATTCTGGATGATTGTTGTTCTAACTGGAGTTAGCTGGAATATCAGTGTAGATTAGATTTGCATTTCCCTAATGGCTAAAGATGTTGAACATTTTTTCATATAATTGTTGGACATTTGTACTTCTTCTTTTGCAAAGTGTCTATGCAGTTCATTTGCCCATTTATTGATTGGGTTATTTGTTCTCTTAATGAGGAGTTTTTTGAGTTCTTTATATATTCTAGATACTAGTCCTCTCCAGAGCTGTAGCTAGAAGAGATTTTCTCCCGTTCTGTTGCGTTTCTCTTTGCTCTGTTGTTTCTTTTGCTGTGCAGAAGCCTCTTAATTTTATACCATCACATTTATTTATTATTTCTCTTATTTCCAGAGCTACAGGGATCTTATTCAGAACTCCCTGCCTTCACTTATATGTTAAAGAATTTCCCCTAGTTTTTCTTCTAACAATTTCCCAGTTTCTGGTCTTTATCATTAGGTCTTTGATCCATTCTGAGTTGACTTTTGTACCAGGTGAGAGACAGGGATCTAGTTTCATTCTTCTATGCATGGATATCCAGTTTCCTCAGCATCACTTGCTAAAGAGGCTGTCTTTTCTCCAACTTATGTTTCCGTACCTTTGTCAAGAATCAGGTGACTATAGCTGTGTGAGTTGGTCTCTGTGTCTTCTACTCTGAGCAAAAAGAGCAATGCTGGAAACATCATGACATCGAGTTTCAAATTATACTCCAGAGCCATAGTAACTAAAACAGCAGGGTTCTGGCATCAAAACAGACACATAGACCTGTGGAACAGAAGAGAAGATGCAGAGACAAATCCGTGTTCTTTATGTTAGGGATACTCACACCTGATTATATGATCCATTCAGTGGATTCAAACTGGGGGAGTGGGTTCCCACAAACACTGAAACAATGTTTGTGTGTGTGCGCTTACTTGAAACTGTGGTTTTGATTATGTAACCAGGCCAAGCCCTTGGGACCGCTGTTGACTCTGCCTCCCCAGTTCATGCCTCCATCAGCCCTTGTGGGTCAGGGAGTGAGAGCACCCCATTTTCTGATGTTTGTGACCCTTCTCTCTACTCAGACCTCTGCATGTGGCATCGAACCTGAAGTCCTGTCTGACAGCTTAATGAATGCTTCATTCACCATTAGCATGCTCTGGTCATCAAAGGGCAGATTCATCATCCTTAAAAATAACTGTGAATGTAGTGTGTTTTGTTTTACTTTGGATGTGATCAATACATTCCTGAAAAAAGTTAGTGTGTTAGAAACTATGATGGTTCCTTGTCGATCCCACACAGAAGACCTTTGACAGTGACAAGAGAGTCAGACTGTATTTGTGTGCATGGGGAGGGTCCCGGAAAGGGTTGTCCTGGTGGTGTGTCCTCTGCTGAAAGCCTGGCTTGCCGAGGACAGGAGCCAGGTGGGAGGCAGCTCAAAGGCAGAGTGGCCAGCAGAAAATCACCAATGGATCTTTTATGCTAAATCAGGCTGCAAAGAAAAGTTAAGATTTCTGAAGCAGAAATTCTGAAGTTAAGATTTCCAGTTTATTGGACCTGTGAAGGCCTGCCCTGCCCTGGGGATGGCTGACTTCACTGGGAAGCAAGTATTGGAGTAAAGCCCCTCTAATAATCCCCAAAATAAACCTCGGCAAAATTTCCCTGAGACAGGAAACTAAATGAGACTAAGAAATTAAATTAAATGAACTACGTGTTACCCTAAAAGGAACAGTGAGCAAAAATAAGCTAGTAAGTGTTTTCTGGGAAGCTAAAAGCGGCACGGGGCAAGGTGGGGGTGGCTCCTAGAGACAGAGCAGCCTCAGAGATCTGGAGGTCCGAGGTGACAAAGAGCAGGGTTGGTGACGGTGAGCAGGGGCATGGTGGCTCTGGCAGAGGTGGGGAGGCAGCACCCCAGGGCCTTGGAGCACCAGGACAGCTTGTTCTGCCCCGGGGCTCTGCCTTCGCAGAGGAGATACCTGCTGAGTGAACACATTCTCACCAGGGACCTGAGAGGGTGCAGCTGCCCCCGGCTGGAAGCACAGTGTCAACATTGCATGGCTGTCGCTGCCCTCCCCTGACCAGCCACGTGGCTCCACTTTCCCCGGGATCCCTTGTCCCCTCAGCAAGCCTGCCTGAGCCCACCTGGGGCTCCATGTCATAGTGCCAGCCGAAGTTCTGCACACTGCCTCAAGTAGCCCCTAAAATACATGGGCTCCAGGCTGTGTGCCCCCAGTGTTCACCTGCTCCCCAGGTCCACGGACTGAGGGCCAGATCCCTTCTGTGGCTGGCAGGACCCTGGCTGGGGTGCAGCTCCGGCGTCAGTTCCTGGGGCTGCATGGTGCCATCAGCTGGGCAGCTTCTAGGACAGAAATGTGTTCTCTCCCAGTCCCAGACACCAGAGGTCTGAACTAGAGCTGAGGCGGGGCCATGCCTCTCCCGAGGCTCCAGGGTGTGTGGGTTGGGGACGGTGGGGACATGTGCCTTCTCTTTTGCTGCAACAGTGGCCGGCCATCCTGCGTGTGCCTGGTGTGTAGCTGCATCCCTCCCTCCGACGTCTGCCCCCTCTTGTCCCCTTCTGTGTGGCTGCTCCAAATTTCCCCGTTATGGAAGCGCCAGTCATTGGATGAGGCTCCACCCTGACCCTCCCTGTCTAAACCTGATGACATTGGCAGAGACCCCATCCCCAAATACGAGCTCATTCGCAGGGTCCCGGTGGCTGAATTTCTAGGGGAGACTATTCTGCCATGCTCAGTCACACAAGTTCAGAGCCCACAATCGCCTCCCCCTGCAGGTCCCCGGCCACGCTGAGCACCTGTGACTCCCACTGAGGCTTCCGTCTCCTGGGCCCGCTGCAGGTCGCCCGGCTGGCCAGCCCCACCCCCCATTTCCAAGGTAAGTGGCCCTGCTTCAGAGAAGGCTCCTGCCCCGTCCTTCTGTTTTCTTGATCAGAGTTTTACTCATTATTTTCTCTCCTTTTCCCACCTGGAATAGAATCCTCGTGGAGGCAGACACTGTCTGTGGCTCACTGTGCTGTCCAGCGTCAGGGTCTCCTTCAACTGGTTTGGGATCCATCTCTGGTATGTAAACTACCTGGGTAACCCATTCCTGGCAAAGAGAGAGCGCAGCTGCACCTTTGCACGCTGACTTCATTTCAGTAAAAGAACGTGTTTCTGCTTCAGTGTTGCCTGCGTGCTATTTCTTTCCACCAGTGGCTCTCCGAGGAGCCTGCTGAGACATTTCCCCAGCCTCTCCACCAGTAGATGTTACCACCAAGGACACACAGTGTATGTGTGTTAACACTGGGGTCATTTGAAGGCCCGCACACTGTGGTATAACCTAAAAATGTTGTTGCCTGTCAAACATCAATTTTTACCTCCTGGAGACAATACCCCGCTTTGGGGAAGCCATGCTCTAAGCAAACAGCCATCTTCCCATTCCATACTAGGGCCAAGGGGCCCAGAGATCGGTGTGTCTTTGGAACCTTGCTTTCCTCTTCCCAGGAGAGCAGGTCTTGACAGGTGACCTTCCTGGTCTAAACCCTCTGAGACTCCTGTGTGCCTTCCCATGTCCAGTGTTACTTTTCCTCCTGGAAATCAGGCAGACCGCCCAGCAGCAGCTCTGTGTTGACTCTGGTTAGGACTGTCATGGGAGGTAGACGGAGGGACCAGGCAGACAAGGTGTTGAGCGGGTAGCAGTACAGGGGCCGTCTTAGGCATTTTATATCAACCACTGGGGAGGGAAACTCACTGTGGAACACATTGATTAAGGGTATTAAATATCTTAGGTGTTATGAGTTAATAAATAAAATACACATAAATGTTTCACACAAAGACCCACAGTGTCTCAATCTCCCTCAATATGGAACCTTCCTGGCCTTTTGCTGAAGACAGCAGGCCCCACTTAGTTGTCTCCACAAAGTCCACCAACCAGAAGAGCATATCTTCCTGCTGACCCACGCATCCATTTCTCTGGGGTCGATGCTGCGCTCCATGCCTGGCACCAGTGTCCATGTGTAGGCTGGACGCCAGACCAGCAGATGGCGGTGACAATAAGTGTGTCTAGTAGCATGTATGTGCGTCAAGCTTGATCATTAATCAAAGACCGTCTGTGTCATGCAGTCACAGCTGTGGTCCAGTCCATCCTATGTGAGAATGACAGGCCTGGGCTGTGTGCTGGATCCTCCCAGCGGGAGGGTCCAGAGAGAAGCCCTCTGGCAGCAGCTCTGTGGATCCCACAAACCTAGCGTGGACCAAGAGGCCCGCCAGGTCACCTGCTTCTAGGACCGCTCTCCCCAGCAGACATCTGCTGCTCAGAGTGTACTGGACCGCTCTGCCCCCTCCCCAATCCACCACCACGCTCCCCGTGATGTCACCCTCCCCAGATGTGGTCTTTCAGGGAGGCCTGGGTGCTCTCCTGAAGTGGTGCGCCCCAATCCCACGTAGGCTGGCCGGCCCCTCAGGACACCTTCTCGTCCCAGTAGGTTTTGTGTTTTGAATCCTCCCACACTGTGAAGACATAAAGTGGCCAAAGCGGCAGGTCCACGTTGTGTATTGGCACTGCTCATTGCACACGCATTTAAAGTCCTGAACTGGACTCTCCTTTCTTTGATTGAAGCAAACCCAGCCCACGGGATCCCCCACCCCAATGCCTCGTCAAGAGAAAGAAGAGAGAGCCCTGGAATGAGCTCCTGGGCCTGGCGTGGAGCCGGGCTCTGCACAGTCCTAGCCTCCAGCAGTGTCATACATGGGCTTCTGTTTGCACCATGGAGCCTGGAGTTGTACACGTAGAAGCTGTTCAGTAAAAGCTTGCGGATAAATGAAGGAATGAAACCTGAAAGCCACCCTCTGCCGCCCCCTCAGGAGCTCAGGCCTGACCCGCTCTGCTTTTGTACAAGAAATAGAAGTAGAACTACTCGCTGGGTGTGGCGGCCAGGGGTTAGGAGGCGCTCCCTTACTGGACTCTCACAGCAGCTGAGAGGAAGGGGGGCACACATGGCACCCTATCAAGATGAAATAAACGAGAAGTTTAGAGTTTGCCCACACATTTACTCAACAAGTATTTGTTGAACGTCACATGCCAGGCTGTGCTTAAAGAACAAGGGCTATCAGGAGGAACCACACCGGAGAGACAGCAGCTACACTGGGAATCGAGCAGATGCAGGGCTGAGTGTCACAGGGACGAGGCTGTTGGGGTATAAGCGGGTCCAGCAGGGCCTCCCTTTCCATATTTAGGAATGCGGGTGTTTTCATCAGCATTCTCACTACTGTGACTCAAACACAGTTGTGACAGGCACAACTTAGAGGAAGAAGGGCTTTATTTGCTCACGGTTGTGGAGATTTCAGTCCATCTTGGGCTGGGTCACAGCTGCAGAGTTCATGGCATGGCGGAGGAGGGGCAGTCACTCTTAACTTACCGCAGTAACAGAGAGAGAAATGCTACAGCAAAGGCCAGGAAAAATACTGTCCCCAGCCATGCCCCAAGGGACCCACCTCCATCCATGTCCTGCCTACAAACATGGCTGCCTTGTCAAATCATGAGGTGTTAGGGGACACTTTAAACCCAAACCATAACAGTGGGCTCTCTTCCAATTAAACAGGAGGAGGAGGAATAAAATGAGTGCATTTCCAGCTCAGAGCATTGCTCCAGCATGACTGGGGAGAACTGGTTGGGCTGGGGTGCAAAGTGCTGGAGCGTGGGGTGTCAGTGGAATGAGCTTGGACTAGAACATTCAGTACTGCTGGGATGGAAATCAGCTCAGTCTAGTAAAAAGGAAGAATGAGATGGAATAGACAATTCTCGATAAATTCTTGGACCCAGAACTTGGAGGAGATGGAAGGCCTGAAGGAAACCCCAGTGATCAATAGAATGGCCCTGCAGCTGCACTCAGGAGACAGTCCCATCTCGCCTTCCTTCCTCTCTGCTCCCTGTCACCTTCAATACACTCCATCTACTCTGCATCCTTCCCTGGCCCTTAGAGCCATCTAGGACTTCCAGCTTCCTGCTTGCTTTCCAGAACCAAAACACAACCCAGTTCCACACCCAGCTCCTTGTGTTTCCTAGCCCTTGTGTTTCAAGAGATGAACAAGCCCAAAATAACCAGCAAAACGTTGAAAAACAAAGTTGAAGGGCTGAAATTTTCCAAACTCAAAGCTATACTATAAACCTACAATAAGGAAGACTGTGTACTATTGGCAAAAAAATAGAGAATAGGTCAGTGCAACAGAAGAGATAACTCAGGAAAAGGTTCACACATATATATTCAAATCATTTTTAACAAAGAAACAAAGGCTATATGCAATGAAGAAAAGAAAGTGTTTTTGACAAATGTTGCTGGAATAACTGAACATCACATTAAAAAAAGTTAATCTAGGCACACTTATCCCTTGCCTTGACCATAGGTGGCGCAGCTGCTGGGGAGGGGCTGGTCCAGGTCTTCCCTCTGCTGCTCAAGCTCCTTCCCAAACCTCAGAAGCTTGAAAGTCACTGAGCAACTGCACAACCTGGCTTTGGTAGCAGGAAAGCAGCTGTGGACAGCTCTTAAGTGGATGGCGTGACCCTGGTCCAATAAACCTTATTTACAAAAGCAAGTGACTGCCATAGTAGGGCCATAGGCCAGCGTTTGTGACTGCTGGTATACAGCATTGAGGTGTCAAGGTTCACCGAGGGCACAGCCTGGAGCCTGGAGAAGAGAAGGCATTTTTAGAGGAGACCAGGCACGTTCCGGGTTGAATGTCCATAGACTGGAAAGTCAAGAGGGAGTGTGCATGCATGTCTCTATCACTTTGAACTACGCTATGATGTGAGACTACAATATACCAATAAAGATATATTTTTTTAAAAAAGGAGTTCAAGAACAAGATTCTGACACATGGGCTTGCCTTCTGAGAAGCAGGGTGCCTTGAAATCTTTAAAGTTATTAGCAAAACTTTGTGCAACTGTATATTTTCCCAGGGACCTAATTTTTAATTTCCAGGAGATTCCCGAAGGGTTAAAAAAATATTAACAACCACTGGTTTAAAAATAAATAGTCCCAAAATGGACAGTTTTACATTCTTTCTCATAATGACTGTACTAGTCACTCTACAAAACTCTAGACATGCATGTGTCAACCCACTTGTAATAACATTCTCTAGTCTACTCAGTGCCCCCATCACATTCCTGGGCTCCAGAACCTTCCAGGCAACCGGGGAAGGGAACACAAGCAGACCGTGGTCTTGCCGGGTGCTGCCCTAATCTCCTCCTCCAGCTTCCTACAGGATCAGTACAACCCCAGGATCCTGGGGGCCAGGGAAGCCCTGGGCATTCCCAGGAAGATCGATTCCTCTTGGACGGCCAAGCAGGAAATAAAATGAGATTAATCACAAGTAAGGGAATGTTCTTAGAAATTCCTTTGTACTATTGTTTTGCTTTTAACTGAACTTGCCAAAAACCACACCTTGTAACTCTGGGAAATTCATTTTTCCCAGCTACGTACAGAGTCTCTAAACCCCAAACTGGATTGTACAGATGAGTTAACTAGAGCATTAAAAACTTATAGAAATTTTTAAAAAAAACAGCACTGTCCACATGGTGATCCCAACAGGAAAAATAAAACACAATAATGAGCTACATGAGTTCCAAGGACATTCAGAGATGAGGGAAAAATCAGGAACTGTAAGATAGGTAAAATTTTCAAAGAATACTTGCACACATAGTCATATATATATATATATATATATATATATATATGTATGTATATATATACACACACATAATATTTCAATTAAAAGCAATATGTATTTTTATTTGCCATAAAAAGAGAATTCGAATTGAAGCACTATATCTCCAAATCTTATAAAATTTTCAAGAGATGAACAAGCCCAAAATAAGCAGCAAAATGTTGAAAAACAAAGTTGAAGGGCTGAAATTTTCCAAACTCAAAGCTATACTATAAACCTACAATAAGGAAGACTGTGCACTATTGGCAAAAAAAAAAAATAGAGAATAGGTCAGTGCAACAGAAGAGATAACCCAGGAAAAGATTCACACACATACATTCAACTCATTTTTAACAAAGAAACAAAGGCTATATGCAATGAAGAAAAGAAAGTGTTTTTGACAAATGTTGCTGGAATAACTGAACATCACATTAAAAAAAGTTAATCTAGGCACACTTATTGAAAATTAACTTTAAATGGATCACAGATCTAAATGTAAAGTGTAAACCATAAAACTCCTATTAGATATCATAGGAGAGAAGCCAGATGATCTTGGGCTTGGTGGTGACTCAAGATACGTCATCAAAAGTGTGATCCATCAAAGGAAGAAGTGATAAACTATACTTCATTAAGTGAAAAATTTCTGCTCTGAGAAAGACAATGTCAAGAGAATGAGAAGACAAGCCACACACTGTGAGAAATATCCTCAAATGCCATATTCGATAAAGGACTGTAATTCAAATATGCAAAGAGCTCTTAAAATTCAACAATAAGAAAACAAACAAACCTATTTTTTAAAAATGAGAAAATGGGCCGGGTGTGGTGGCGCACGCTTGTAATCCCAGTACTTTGGGAGGCGGAGACCGGAGGATCCGGGTTCGCGGCCAACCTCAGCGCACCTGAGCGCGCGCGCGCGATCTCTCTCTCTCTCCTCTCTCTCTCTCTCCCTCTCTCTCTCTCTCTACCTAGTGAGGCCCTCCGCAACTTCGTGAGACCCGGTTTCAAAAATAAAGCATAAAAAAAATAGGGCCGGGGGTGTAGCGCGGAGGTAGAACGCCCCTGCGTTCAATCCCCGGTACCGCAAAAAAAAAAAAAAAAAAGAGAAAATGACCATAAGAGACATCACACCAAAGAAGTTATACAGATGACAAATGGGCATATGAAAAGATGTCATATGTCAATAAAGAATTGAAATTTAAAAACTAATTAGATTACACTACATACTTCTTAAAACTGCTAAAATCCAAAAACGCTGACTATACCAAATGCTGGTGAGGATAGGAAGCAAGAGGAATTCTCATTCACTGATGGGAATGTCAAATATGCAGTCACTTTGTAAAACAGTTTGGTGATTTCTTACAAAACTAAACATGTTCTTATATAATTTTATCAGCTTATACTCTGGTATTTACCCAAAGAAGTTGCAAACTTATGTCCACACAAAACTCTGCACCCAATATTTACAGCATAATTATAATTGCCAAAACTTGCGAACAACCAAGATGTCCTTCAGTGGGTAAATGGATAAATAAAACTGTGGTACATTCAAACAATGGAATATTATTTAGAACTAAAAATAAATGAGTTATCAAGCCATGAAAAGACATGGAGGAAACTAAATATGTGTTACTAAGTCAAAGAAGCCAATCTGAAAAGACTACATACTATAGGATTCCAAGCATATGACATTCTGGAAAAGATGAAACTGTGGAGACAGTAAAAGGATAAGTGGTTGCCAGGGGTTGAGGGGACGGGGAAGAAGAATAGGGGGCAAAGGAGGACTCTTAGGACAGTGGAATTATTCTGTATGATATTATAATGGTGGATACATATCATTATACATTTCCAAACCCATAGAATGTTCAACACCAAGAACGTTGAACCATAGAATGTTCAGCTGACAGTTCCTGAACCCTAATGTTAACCTTGGACTGTGGGAGATGTCGATGGCTCCAAAGAGGTTTATCACTTGTAACAAATGGACCATGCTGGTGCAGGATGTTTGTTGTAGATACCATAGGGTCCTCCTGAGAAACAGAACCAATGGTATATAGATGTAGGTAGGGAGATTTATTATGAGCAATAAGGTCATGGGATTTGGGACCCCGACAAGTCCCATGGGCTGAAGATGTGTCAGCAAGCTGCAGGCCCAGGAGAACTGATGGTGTAGCTTCCAGTCCAGAGGCCAGTGAGCTTGAGACCCAGAAAGAGCAGATATGTCAGCTCCAGTGGGAAAGCAGAAAGGCCAGTGCCCAGCTCCAGGAAGTCAGACCAGAAGGGTTCCCTCTTGGGAGTCTGCCATTTTTCTCTGCTCAGTCCTTCAACTGCTGCATGAGCCCACCCACATTCCACATTTCGAAGGGCATCTGCTCTACCTAGTCTATTGGTTCAAATGTTCACTTCATCCAGAAACACCCTGACTGATACACCCAAAATAATGTGGCCCAGCCAAGTTGAAACATAAAATCAACCATCCCAGCATGGAACTCGGTGCGTGTGGGGAGCAGGGCATGTGTGGGATTCTTTGGGCCTGCCCCCCAACTTTTCTGTGAACCTAAGTAACTGTTTTAAAAAAATAAAATCTATACTTTTTTTTTCAAAGCTTAACTCAGATGAATGCAAACTTCTCAAAGAAGTAACCTACAAATATAACCATATGAAAGATGAGTAAATCTTATAAAAATATATTTCAGTTAGTGGAACTGATTAGCTCAATTTAACAGTTTGTTCAAAACTGCCCCCGCCCAGAGCAGGCACTGACTCATGCCTTTATCACATGATAATTATCATGAATGAGCAACTTAAATTTCTATGATGATTATTAAGTATTTTTCATGAGATTCCTGGGAATAGATAAAGGTAAAGAAAGAATCTTCACTCAAGAGAAATCAGCTGCCTCTGATCTACACCACAGGATAGGGCTCTATTTAGATCCTTCAGCACAAAGCACACTCAGTCCAGAGTAATAAAAAGAAAGCTGACACATGCGTTGGTAGCAATAAGGAAAGATTGATTTTAGTGACTGGCAAATCAGGCTTGATGTTGAATCAGAGATCAATAAAGTACAGGTTAGCAAACTTGCCTGCTGCTCAAATATGATCCACCACATGTCTTTATAAATAAAATTGTATTGGAACATGAGTATGCACATTTTTTTACTTATATAATTCCATTTTCTGCACTACAATGGCAGAGTTGAGACTTGTAACAGAGATTATATGGACCACGAAGTCTAAGCACTTACAATCTTGCTCTTCGCAGAGTAATTCCACCAACTCCTTATAAAGTTCATCAGTTGTTACTTTCTAAAGAGGATTTTTTTTTTTTTGGTCTTTTAACTTTATGGAAAAGAAAACTCCCAACCTGTTCTAAACACAACGTGGTATCCAGAACTGGACCCTGAACACAAAAAGAACATTAGTTGAAAACCTGGTGAAGTCTGAATGAGGCCCATAGTTGAGTTAAAAGTCACCTAATAGAGCTAACTTCTAGGTTTTAACCAATGCACTATGATTACACTCAACATTAACATTAGAGAACCAGTCTACTATCTGGGAAGCTTTTCTGTCAATCTAAAGTAATTCCACATTATTTTTAAAGTTTATTTAAAAAAGAAATTCTCAGAAAATAAAAACTTGAAACAAGCATTCAAAATGTAAAATAGAAGCTGGGTGTCATGGCTCACACACCTTAATTAAATCTATTCAGGAGTCTGAGGCAGGAGGATCACAAGTTTGAGGCCATCCTGGACAACATAGCAAGACCCCATCTCAAAAAGAAGCAGACAAAAATAAATAAAAGAATGTGAACTATATCTGTTTTCAATTGTAGTCGTGACATGGCCATGGGAGTTGCTCATTTATGCAACAGATATTATCAAGAACTTGTGGCGACAACCACACACGCACACACAAAGTTGTTTTACAAAAATATGGACAAATCTCCTGTTGCTCCCCTAGTTTTGACAATCTTCTCTTAGCTAATGTTAGAAACTATAAAAACATCACTGATTCAGATAATGGCACAAAAAGAAAGTGAGGAAGACGGAAGATGACAATTGCTTTGTAGACAGGTGCGCGAAGCTGCAGCTGTGTGCACGGCTCACTCAGAGGCGGGAGCAAACCTGGCCTTTCCTTCCTCCGTAACCTTCCCAGAGGAAGGGGCAATGGGTGCAGCCTCGCAAAGGGCTGACGCGGGGAAGGTGCAAGCAAGCGTCCTGGAGCGTCTGCTCTCACAGGCTGTCTCTTCTCCCTTCCAGGCCCTAGCAGCATGGAGGCCTTGACATCGTGCACACCAAATCACCCAGCCCGGGGACAGGCTGGGTCTGTGCTTCTGGGTGACAGTAGATGGGAGAGAAACAGTTTAGACCCTCGGAGAGAGACGTGCCACAGTTTCATGGGTTCTGGATGACAGGAGGCAATTCAAAAGGCAGAAGAGGGAATAAGAATATGCACAGGGAAACAGAGCTCGGACCGGGCCTCCAGCCCATCAAATGCCAACAGGAAACAAGCAAAACACACGCACACGCGGGGTCAACGTGCACTCTGCAACGTGCGGGGATTTTAGTTTCCATCCATTGCACCGAGTCGGGAGATCCCCTCCCTTTTTCTGTCTAGTGAGCATCCACACACGTGGTTTGGGCTCATGAGATAAACAGTCATCTCTGTGCCCAGGAGACAGAGGTGACAGCCATGGTGAGCTGTGATGAGGACAGTGTATGCCATGCCTGCTTCCTCTAAGACCGGGGCCGCAGCACTTTATTCTGCCAGGGTTCAGTAGGCGACTACACGCAGCCACCTTGCCTCTCTCTGTCTGTGTCGTCTCCTGGAAACCAAAGGGGTTTTCCGAAGAATACTGAATGCCCACTTCAACCTTAGATTTATGACACTATGGGTGAGAATGACGTGTTTTGGTATCCACATGCTCCCTTTGACCCCTTGAGGAGCTCCTCCTTGTAGAAAAAGTGACAGAGCCTGGGATCAGAGAATTAGTGACCCTTCTCAGATCACTGAGGCAGGATAACACACACACACACACACACACACACGTGTGTATATACACATATATGTCTATACACATATATGTCTATATGTATACATATATGTCTATATGTATACACACATATATATGTATATATATATTTCACTTCTGAGAAGGAAAATAAAACTATATATGTATATATACATATAATCCATGCATATAGTTTATTACATCTATATAAAGTCCTGGCCTACATAGGATGAATCCAGCCTTTGCAAACCACTGTTGTAATAGGCAGCCAGGTCTGAGCAAAGGCCACTCCGAGGTCCTCAGAGAGGAAGCGCAGTCTAGCGGGCAGTGTGACTATTTGAATTGTGTTTCCTGTCATAACCTTGCAGCCTGGGGTTTTTCTCCCAAGCCGGAAATGAAGTGCTTCCTTATTGTCAAAGACCTGAGATATCAGATGAAAAGTCCCAGCATGGACAGTAACCCAGGCTCATGCAGAATCCCCCCGGGAAGCATGGATCAAGTCCTCGGCGTGTGACAGCAGGCGCAGGGTAGAAAGCTTCCCACAGGCCCCTACTTCCCCTCAACTCCGTGAGGCGGAGATGTTCCCAGGCCCCCCACACTTCCCCTGGACTCCATGAGAAGACTCCTGCCGCTCAGCTTTAAACAAGAGGAAGTCCACGGGGGGAAGGAACTCTCCGAGGCCAAGGGACTAAGAAGGACCCTCAGTTCACATGGTCGGACACGGAAGTCTATTAGGCGACTAAGCACGCTGCCTGAAACCCAAAGGCAGGGGACTTGAGTGTCCAGAATGGCTGTCACAAAGGGACCTGCCCCGCCAAAGGCCAGTTTACCTTTCTTCCCAGAAGTGAAATTAAGGCTACGTTGAATCTGAGGTTTTCTCACAACAGCCCCGGAAGGTTGAGGCCCAGGTTCCTCTGTCCTACAGGACCCCGTAGCAGACAGAACCATCTCTGAACTTCCAGCTCTAAGGACTGGGGGTCTCCTGGTATGGGTTGGTCTCATGAGCAGCAGCAAATGGAAAAACCAGAGTTAAATAATTGCTACAAAACTTCTAGGTTAAGAGAAAGACTCTCATGAGATTTGGTCATAGGAGCTACATTTAAAATAAAAATCGCTCACCTTCATATAAGCGAATACCAGCATTTTCCCCTTTGAACTATAGTTATATACCATCTGCTCTTTCTGGGGTTCCTATTTAATCCATGTTTCTATATATAATGCTATATATAAGTTACAGAAGTGTTTTTTTGTTTGGGATAGAATTGCTTGGTAAGTCCACTTTGCAACTTTTTTTATTAATACATTAAGAATTCAATGCAATTTAGTAAACAGCCATCCTACCTGGATATCCTCAGAGGATTCATTCCTGGCCCCCTGAGGATATCCAAACCTGAGGATGCTCAGGTCCCTCAAGTCAGCTCTCCACATCCCTGGGTCTGGGTCCTCGGATATGGATAGCTGACCCTCCTGTCATTTCATGAAACGTCTAGATCCGCTCAAATTATACTCTGTATTTTTGTATTTTTTCCACTAAAGCCCACGCTTATCTGTGCCACCTACTTTGGCTTGTTGTTAACAAGTGTCCTTGTTTAGAAAGTTGAAATACTTATATATTCTTGTCCTTTAAAATTATCATACTTTAATTTATTAACTTGAAATGTTTTAAGGTTTTCTCTTTTGTCTTGAGTTAGTTGCCAAGATGTCTTTTTTCAAATGCCAAGTCAGACTCTTCTCTTAAAATTCCAACTGCATAAGCTTGCCTCTAATGATAAGACAGGTAATATTCATCATATCCAGTCACTTTTAACTACAAAAAATGGTAATTGTACAGTTTTCCCTATTATATCTGGATGAACAAAAATTGCAAATTTATCTTGAAGCTAGTAAATAATAATAGTATGGTAGTTATAGTTCATGAATGCAAATACATTTTTCAGTATGCATCTGGGTGATGTAGTAATACACTTTATACTACACTGCCCCCCATACTCCTAGCCGGAGGAGTGAAATGCAGTTGGGTGATGTAGGGCAGCTGGCAGGAACCTCTGGGTCCCAGGATGTGATGGTGATGATAGTGCTGTGGTAATAGAGTTGTGTGACAGGGTACACGCGGGACACAGTGTTCTGTTCTTGTCAGTTCCTGTTAATCTAAATGTAACTCTTGCAATAAGGAAGAGAGAGGGTTGCGATCTAATAAAGCAACTGGTGAGAAAAAATGGGAGAAAGTAAACATTGGTGGCTTGCAAGTGTGGAAGGAGGGGGAGGAGGAGGAGGAGGAGGAGGAAAATGACAGCTATAACTTCTTAAAGAAGTGCTCATCAAATGTTAGGAGGAACCCTGGGACTGTGTGTGTGTGTGTGTGTGTGTGTGTGTGTGTGTGTGTGTGTGTGTGTGTGAGAGAGAGAGAGAGAGAGAGAGAGAGAGAGAGAGAGTGTGTGAGTTTCCACATTCCTAGAAGATGAACCAGGAAGTGCCCACTGATTTGAGTGGAAGTGGCTGGGATGCCCTGGAATTCTATCAAAGGCATCCCCAGAGGTTCTGAGGAACTGGGCCAAAGCCTCTGTGTCCAGTGAGGGTGGAATTAGCTCTGGAACTGAGTCTGGCAGAGTGATCTGCAAGATTCGACTTTTGGTAGATATTGTTTGGTGAGCTGAGCCAGGCTGAAGTTTCAACATCAGCGACAGGCCTCTTTCATCTTCCAGGGGGAGAGTTAAACTCTGAACCAAGGATGTCTTCATTTCCCTTGTTATTCCTCCCCTTCCTCTTGAATTGAGAAATAACAGCACAACCGGAGGACAAGCACAAGGTCTCTCCATACCATCCCCCAGGGCAGCCGTGGATAACAGGAGGAAGCCATGTACTGACTGGTGTACCGAGTATGGGCTGAGGTCTCTCCATATCGTCTCCCAGGGCAACAGTGGATAACAGGAGGAAGCCATGTACTGGTGTACTGAGCGTGGGTAGAGGTCTCTCCATATCGTCTCCCAGGGCGGCCATGGATAACAGGAGGAAGCCATGTACTGACTGGTGTACCGAGCATGGGCTGAGGTCTCTCCATACCATCTCCCAGGGTGGCCATGGATAACAGGAGGAAGCCATCTGCCCATGTTCTGTGGGCAGAGGAGTGGGAGTGGGTCCAGGGCGACTGACTACCCAGAAACTGAAACAGGTTCAATTCGAGGCACTAAAACTCTCCATGCTCCTGGGCCTCCTGAGGAAACCTCCCAGTCCACTGCAGGAGTCCTTCCCGGCTGCTGGTGGCCACAAGTTGGAGGCAGGGCTCTATGGAAAGGTGGAGAAGGATGAGATGTTCTCTTCTGCCCTTAATTCCCACGGGCTCCTGGAGAGGTTCTGGGAGGTAGGACCAGAACCAGCACCCTGTTCAGCACAGACTGCTGGCAAGATTAGAATAAGACTCAGGAGGTGAGACAGGCAGGTCACTGAGGATGCCTCCGCCCCAAGGCAGAGTTCCTCTAGAGACTCCGGGGTCCCCAGAAGGAGAAGTATACAAGATAGCTGCTCCCCACATCCTCAGAACTGCTCTTCTGCATTTTATTTTAAACTGTGGAGGTTAAAGTATGTTGGGAGAGACTTCTGCTAATCCACGTGACTAACAAGAACGGAGTGTCATGAGCTTGGCCTGTCCCAGGAGGAAGATGGATTCTGTGAAGAGTCTGCAGTGGTTCCCAGCGGGGGCGACAGGGGAAGGCGACTCAGGACCGGTGGGGTCCTTGGCTTATGTGATGGAAAAGAATTCCAGCAGGAGCCAGTCAGAGACATAGACAGGGATTTACGTGGAAATCAAGAAATGCACATTCAAGGGGGATCGTGGGTCATCCCCAGAGAGAGAGATGTGCTTGGGGTTTTACAGCACTTCTTTGAAAGGAAACTAAATGGAGAGCAGGAGAGGGGCGTGGGGTGGTGTCAGCCCAATGAGCTTGATTCCTCTGATCGTGGGGCACCGAGCAGGTGACAGTGGTCTGGTTCTTCTTAGGACCTTCAGGTTGACATTATCTAGTTGATAGATGGCACTTGGACTATAAACATATCATTGGGCCTTGAACAATATCTTTCTCTAGACTTCTTTTTATCAGCCTAAAAATATAACCTGTAAGCTGACAACATATATAGGCTCTAATTAACTGGACTTACAGTACTCTAAGATATACTGGACCGTTCCAAAATTCAGGCCTGGAAGAAAACAGGCCTGGGGAGTGGAGGAGAGGGTGATAATGGAGTGTTTAGATTTAAAGCTACAGTCCCTCTTTCCTTCTCTCTTTGTCTCATATTTCTTCTATCCTGCCTCAGATCTAGGAGTGACATTTGAGATGGTAAATCTTTCCTTGCAATGGGTGCTGTCGTTGTTAATGTTAATAGCCTGTTGCATGTGTAAGCTACAATTGGGAGGAAGCTCGCAATGTCCCGCACATTTCCCCAAGGCAAGCCGCCGCCCGCCCACAGAGCCCTGTCTTGGAAGGTGCCATCTCTCCTGCCTGGGTCCCTTTGCTTTTCCTGCTTGACACATTTTCCTGCCTCTGCCTGTCTCCTTCCCACATGCACACAGGAGGCAATGGCTGCCCACTTCTACTGGGGACAACTGAGAGTAAAGTTGAAGAGTTCCATGGAGTCAACCGTCCAGGAGCTGGCTGAACCGGGACCATGTACGATGCTGCAGGGTCCACACGGGCTCCAGACACTGCACCTCTGCAGGCTTCTGAGTCTCAGACTCTCAACACGAAGCTTTAGTGTATACTCAAAAAGACCCAAGTCCTCCCTATGAACGCATTCTATTCGAGGTGAACTTACTTAATTCGAAGGAAGGAGTCTCCGGAGACTCAGTGAGAGGCAGACAGAACCTGGAACATTCTTCATTCCCTCTGATTTTGAACAGTATATCAAAGGACACAAACCAAAGTTTCTCTTTTTATATTTATGTGCATCTAAGTTGGCAATGTCGATACACTCTTCCCATAATGGTATATGATTGCTTCCTGGCATAAACTGGATTAAAAACTGTTCATCTTTATGGATGGGCTCTTGTAAGCTACAAATTTGGAAATCCTAAAAGCAAATCTTAGTAGAGTAAATACAGCAGTGCTCCCACAGAGGATAATGTGGGGCTCTGGGACCAGAGCCCATATGCTTCAGCTACGATTTTAGAATATCATTTTAAAACCAAAAAGTGGTGTGTGTGTGTGTGTGTGTGTGTGTGTGTGTGTGTGTGTGTGTGACTCATATTTTCATCACTGTGACCAGAATACATGACAAGAACAACTTAGAGAATGAAAGGTTTATTTTGGTTCAGCTTCAGAGGTTTAGTCCATGGCTGGCCGGCTCCAAGGCAGAAACATCATGGCGGCAGGGTGTGGGAAGGAAGCTGCTCAGCTCATGGCAGCCCGGAAGCAGAGAAGGGGTGGGAAGTAGCCAGGTAAGATAGAGTCCCGAAGGCCATTCCCCCAGGGACCTACCTCCTCTAGCCATGCCCACCTGCCTACAGTTACCACCCAGTAAATCCACTCAAATTATTAGTCCAACAAGAGGATTGATTCAGTGATGAGGTTCGAGCCTTCAAGATTCCATTATTTTATCTCTGAACCTCGGTACATTGCCAACACATTAATTTTTCTGGGGGACATTTCATACCCTATAACAATGTGTGTGTGTGTGTGTGTGTGTGTGTGTGAGAGAGAGAGAGAGAGAGAGAGAGAGAGAGAGAGAGAGATCAAATTCCAACCAGTCTCCAAACTTACTCACACAGACTCACAGACTCAGTTCTGGTTTTGGTAATGTCTTGCCAACAGCAGGGAAAAGCATTACCCGTGGGTCAGCTATTTGCCCTGGTGAATGTTAGTGCAGATAAACATAAACACTATTGCTGGGCCCAGTGGCACACGCCTATAATCTTAGTACTTGGGAGGCAGAGACAGGAGGATCGAGGGTTCAAGGCCAGCCTCAGCAACTTAGTGAGATCCTGTTTCAAAATAAAAAGTAAAATAGGGATAGGGGTGTATCTTGGAAGTGAAATGCCTCTTGGTTCAACCCCCAGTAAAAAAAATAAATAAAAAAATAAATAAATAAACACCCATAACCACTTTTGCTAACTGGTTTGTGTAATTTCTCATAACTGCTTTAAAAAAAATGGCAGCCATGGCCCAGAAACAGGTGCTGTATGAAACATACTTAGGGTTTAAAGTGTTCAGTAGGGGCATATTAAAAGGAGCAAAATTCCAGAGAAAATGGAGGTAAATCTAATAAATATACATAGTTTGTTTTTCGAAGTGATCAGCCTATTTGGGGTATCCAGTAGCAACCTTGCTGGTTTGAGAGTGGGCACTCCTGTGTTGAGCCTGCCAATCGTGACTGTCATTTACGTGAGATATCTTTGGAGTGGAAGAAGCTAAGGCTCCTGAATCAATCCAATTCAGGTGGGTAGCCAAGCAATTTGATACAAATATAGGAAATATATGCAAATGTCACACATATCCATGGTATTTCCAAACCCTTATGTGTAGCGTTTTATAGTTTTGGGCCTCCAAGCACACCTAAACTCTGAAGAAGTAAATTTGTAAAATTATACATAGATACATACATATGCATACATGCACCCTAAATTTGAAGATTAAGGATTTACCAGGAATTTAAAGGCAGGATCTTGCAGAGCTAATTAAAATAACATAGTCTTATTTTGTCATAGTGAATAACTTAAATAAGCAAGGATATATTCTACAACTGAATATTGCTGAGCCTCCAAAGTAGTGTACTACTTGGACATAGCTGTTCAGTAACAGGAAAAGATGTTCCTCAGATAGTGTTAAGCAGAAAGAAAATGAGCCTTCAAGATTTTATGCAAGTTATGATTGCCTTTTTGTAAAAATAAATAAAATGCATAAACTGTTTTGAAACTACCAAAATTGTAACTGTGATTGTATCTGGCAGGAGAATCATGGATTTTTTTTTATTTTCTATATTTCAGGCCTTATCTACATTAAGCATAAATGTATTTTTTTCTAGAAGGAGGGATTGAGTTTTAGAGAATCACACAGGTGTCTTTAGGGTGGAAAGTGGGCAGAACACCACTTGGTCTGGGGATAGTAGCTCATGACTGAAAACAGGTGTAAGTCGCAGACATTAAAGAAGCCACAAATAGGAAATAATCGCCTGACTGAAAGAGAAATCAAGAACGCAATCCCATTTATGATAGCACTCAAAAAATAACTAAAATAGCTATGAATAAATTTGACCAAAGAGGCAAGAGATATGCACAATGAAAATCATAAAACATTGATGAAAGACAGAAGAAATCAATAAATGGAAAGATTCCCCATAGCCAGGCATGTTGGTGCATGCTTGTACTCCTAGTACTTGGGAGGCTGAGACAGGAAGATCACGGGTTCAAGGCCAGCCTCAGCAACTTACTGAGGTCCTTTGCAACCCAATGAGACCCCATTTCAAAATAAAGAAAAAAATAGGGCTGGAGATGTAGCTCAGAGGTAGAACACTCCTGGGTTCAATCCCCAGTACCACACACACACACACACACACACACACACACACACACACACACACGATATCCCATGCTCTCGAATCAGAAGAATTAGCATTATTGGAATGTATATTACTCTCAGCCTGGCCTGGGAGGCTGAGACAGGAGGATCACAGATTCGAGGACAGCCTCAGCAACTTAGCAATTCCCTCAACAACTTAGCAGGACCCTGTTTCAAAATAAAGTAGGGCTGGGGTGTAGCTCAGAGGTAGAAGAGGTAAAATGCCCCTGGGTTCAATATCCAGTAACACACACACACACACACACACACACACACACAAATGCATATTACTCTTATACATTGTTGGTGAGACTGTAAATTAGTGTGGCCCTTATGGAAATCTGTATGATGTTTCTAAAAAAAATAAAAATTTGCATTACCAGT
The DNA here is from genome assembly GCA_004027185.1 of Glis glis. Lineage (NCBI taxonomy): Eukaryota > Metazoa > Chordata > Mammalia > Rodentia > Gliridae > Glis > Glis glis. Next base: position 61,549 of record PVJS01004314.1, read on the forward strand.
AATGGCATTGCTGGGTATATATCCAGAGGTCATGAAATCATTATGTCACAGAAACACCTGCACTCGTGTGTCTATGGCAGCATTGTTCATACTAATCGAGGTACACAATCCACCTGGGTGTCTGTCCATGGAAGGAAAGAAATCCTGTCACTTGTGGCAACTTGGGTGAAAGTGGAGGACAGTGTGTTCAGTGAGATAAGCCAGGCACGGGAAGATAAACATGTGTGTTCACACTCACATGTGGGGGCTCAAAAAGTTGGTTTCATGGAAACAGAGAGTGATCACTAGAAGTCAGGGAGGGGAGAGGAGAGGGAGAATCAAGAGAGGTCAGATCAAAGATCAAAGGTACCAAGATACAGTGGGGTACAGGAGTAAGTTCCAGTGTTCGACAGCACAGAAGCTGACCAGAGCTCACCACACTGCATTATGTTTTGTAAAGACCCACAAGAGAGGCGTTCAAAGTTCCAACACATAGAAATGACAAATGTCTGAGGAGATGGAAATGTTAGTTACCCGGATGTGATTGTTACACATTATACACATACACTGAATATTCACACTGAACCTCCTAGCTATGTATGGTGTGCATGTATGTCCCTGTCACTCTGAACTACATCATGATGTAAGACTATCATGCACCAATAAAAGTATTAAAAATAAGTAAAAAAAATATGAGCAAAATATTGAATAGGCATTTCTCCAAAGAAGACATAAAGACGGCCAACAGGAGCATGAAAAGGAGTTCGACGTCACTAGTGAGGGAGATGTCCACCCCAACCAGCGTGAGAGATGCCCCGCCCACGGGAAGGCTCTTGTAGCAAAGGAGAGGATGTGAAGGAATAAGCCTTCAACACAGCTGTGAGGAATGTCGACGGGTCTGGCCAGTATGGAAAAGAGTATGAGGTTTCCAAAGAAATCAGAAACAGAATTACTGTATGACCCCGCAGTCCCTCTCCTGGGCATCTACTCAAAGAAATAAAATCGGCACCTTGTAAAGATGTCTGCATTCCCTCACACACAGCCATGTTGCTCCCCATAGCCAGGATATGGAGAGAACTGGAGTGCCTGCCGGACGGATGGATAACCAAAATAAACTGTGTTATTATTTGCAACATGTGGAATATTATTCGGCCCTAAAAAGAACAGGATCTTGCATTTGCCACAACAAGGATAAGTCTGGAAGACATTATGCTGAGTGAAATGAGCAGACACATAAAGAAAAATACTGTGCGATCTCACGTGTGAAGTCTAAAAAACATCAAATATTCAGAGATAGAAAATGAAACTGGTTATCAGGGGTGACAGGCAGGAAGAAATGGGGAGACGTGGGTCAGAGGGTTAGCAGACGTGTAGGTGGTCCAGTCTAGAGATCTTTAGTGCGACATGAGGACTAAAGGTAGTGTGGTTGTACTGTATAGAATCCAAGCTAGATAAGGAGGCTTACCTGCCCTCAGCCCCCCCACACACACACACATGCACACGGTTAACTATGTAAGATGGTGCATATGTGAATTTGCTTGCTTATAGTAGCATATGTATCCCGTAACATGATGCTATACGCCTTAACCACACACAATAAAAGTTTTTAGAAAGAAGTTACAAACGGGGAACTCTTTCTCTTCTGAAGGGATCCCCTGGGAAAGACACTGGCATAAGAGGAGGCCTTTCTGCAGGTGCACCTGCCGCCGCAGCCCCTCCGCCACCCTGTGATGGGCAGCCAGGCCCTCTCGCCCTGGCCCAGTGGCCCTTTGGCACAGGGTTCCATTCCCCCTTGACCCCATTCTCTTGTCCCTTTTCAGTGTCAGGAAAGAAAAGCTCATTCTAAAAGCTACCGGGGCATGAGAATTGTTTGTACAGCCAGTGAGCTCTTCAGCAAAGAGGTACTTAAAAACAACAAACAACAGCTAAGTGTTCTTGTTTAGGAAAAACACTTTTTGGGCATGACCAGCGTGGTAATGGTGGGTTTGCTGTCGCTGGCTGCCCTGCCCTGGCCCGCGGTTAGAGGTATAAACAGGCGTTGGTCGTCACTGCAGCTCTGTTATAAAAACAGTGATCCCACCAAAGAGCCAGTAGTGACGAGCGGGAGCCCAGGCTGTGCTCTGTGGAGCGTTGGGTAAAATCAACACTCCGCATTCCTTCTTTTTCAGGGCCTCAGCCTCAAGTCTTATTGGAAGATGCTGATTTTCTTGGAAGTAGCGATGGCCAGAGCTTAAATCTCCCAGCCACGTTGTGTGTCCATACAACATTCCCCTCTACATTTAGGGAATATTCTGGATTAGGTACAAGGCTGAACAGTGGACATAAAAATAAATGATATCTCATTAATGCTTTCAAGTTCTTACCAAGCACAGGGCCACAGATGAATAGATGAATAGTTAACATAAAACTGCATTTGCCGGACTCAGGTTTTATAGGTCAGTGAAGGGTGGGGGTGGGTGATAAAGAAGTAGAAAGAAAAGAAAAACAAAGGGGCAGATTTAGAGTTGCCAGTTAAGGACTGTTTTCGAAATAAAGGCGGTTCCTTTTTTTGACAATTATCGCTATTGTTTCATTTTAAAAGTGCATTTTTAAGATACTTTTATTGGTGCATTGTAATCATACATAATAATGAAGTTCTGAGTGATAGGGACATAGAAGCACACAGTTCTTGGGGCCCCTCCCCCAGGACCCCCTCCCACTTCATCCCCTTCCCCATATATGATATTGAGAGCAGAAATGATAATTCTGTATGTGCTCATGGTGACAATGAAGTGTTTCCTTCATCGTCTCCCTCCTCCCTGTCTCAGTCGGGACGTGTTCCACCCTCCTGCAGTCACAAGGTCATGCAGCTTTGCAGGAGTATGGGAGCTTTTCCTGATGTCTTAGCACTAGTCAGTCCGTCAGTGTTTGGGGACCAGGCAGAACTGTGTTCTGGAATAATGGAACTCTCCACGTGGGAGCAGTCTGCCAAAATGTGTGTCTATTCAAATCCTAGAATACGGCCTTATTTCAAAAAGGCTCTTTGCAGAAATAATTGGTTAAGATGAGGTCCTAGTGGATTAGGGTGGGTTGGAGTCCAATCCGACGACGCCTGTCCTTATGAGAAGAGAGAACAAAGACATGGAGAAGCAGAGAAGCCAGGAGATGTGGGAGGCAGAGCTCGGAGCGAGGCTTCAGCCAGTCCAGGGACAGGAAGGACTGCGGCCCGCCACCGGTAAGAGGCCGGGAGCAGACTCCATAGGAGCTCCTGAGCACACAGCCTGTGACGCTGCCACGCTGTAAGACATCCACCTGCTGTAGTGTTAAGGCACCCAGTCCCTGGTACTTTATTAAGCAGCCCCAGGAAAGTTCCAGAAGGCCCCCAGAGGGAAGATCACTTAACCTGCTATGGGGGATGTGGAGCCACAGGATTGGTTGGTAGAAATGGGGATATTCGCCCCTTAAACACCAAACCAGGAGGTATGGAGGTGCCATGGAGGTGGGGTACACATCTGGGATAAGGGGGGCAACATGAACTAGACCCCGAACTGCACAGCAGTCAGGGGAGCCAATGGGCGGGATCAGGAAGCCTGTGCCAGTGCCACACCATGGGGCTGTGGGGGCCTGGCCTAGACACTTGGTGGAGACCTGAGAGCCCTGAGCTCCCAGGACGGTCCTAGTGAGGCCGCTGTGCTCAGAGATTAGAAGGAAGAGGTGTTAATGAATACATCCTCAACTTCAGAAAGTAGGAAAAACTGTCAAATCAGTCATGATTCTTCTTTTGAAATCAATTTTTAGACACTGCCCATTGCTTTTAAGAATCATCTCTTTGTAAGACAAATGCACATATTCTCACAGCCTAGTAAGCATGGTGAAAACCCAACAAATATTTGTTTCACAATCCCTACTTATGCGGCCCTGCAAGGTGCTGGGCGTCCAGCATGCAGGCTTAAGTCTGGTAAGATCCAGGTTGGAAATCAGATGGTTGAAGCTGGGAATAGATGTCAGAAAAGGAAACTCCACGCCTACCTCAGCCTCCCATAGAGCCTCTGGCTCTCAGAAAAGTCTATCTTGACTCTATACCCTAAAATAGCAAAACCAGGAAAAAAAAATAGTCTGGGAGCAGGGGAACTGGGTGCACTTTGGAACCTTTTCAATTTCTTGGCTGGTTTTTATTTCTGGTTGTTTGCTTGTCTTGTTTTTTATTTGTTTAGTTGGGGTACGGTGCTCATTCAGAAAGGACCCTGCTTCTTTTCAAAACAAGATGGATTATGTTGGTGGTTTAATCCTTCCAAGGTGATGTTCTAGGGAGATGTCAAATTACCACCGCCAACCTAAGAACTTAGAAGCAGGAACAATGCCTGAGCCAGTGAGTTTCTGGCGTTTCAGGCCTGTGGGCACCAAGCTAACCTCGGGAAGGCTGCTTTGCATTCTGTCTTTGACACCAGTAGACATGTGAAACCTAGGCCAAGGGGCTGACTCTCTTCCTCCTTCATAAAATGAGTGTGATGGCGAGGACAGTCACAGCGACATGGACCCCCAGCACCGTGCCTGGGACACACCCCGTAAATCTTAGTTGGTGTCCCTTTTATGATCCGTTGTGGTTTTAGCAGATGAATTATTTCATGAGTGAACCCCCCACGGTGGAAAATTAATTGGGAAAACTTATGGTACATCCTACCCAAGCATAAATTGTGTATGATCACAAGATGAAATGTAATTCAGGTTCCATCATGAGGTTCTTGTCTTACCCAGACCACCCCACTAGGATTTTGGTGATACAAGCTAGAACATAGAATATTCTGGTCACTTTTTTTTTTTTTGCATCCTTTTCTGATCTTCGTTTGTAAGGTATACCAGAACATTTCACAGAAAAAGTCCGTGGCAGTCTGAGGGGCTCACAGGAGGACGGCGGGTCAACTGGGAATGCTGTCCTCTGACTTAGCAGTTGATCAAAGTTCACAAAGGCCATTTTCAACAGCATTTTTGTTGTTTTTATGCTCAGAAATTTTCACTTTTAAAGTAGTTACCTTTTTGTTCTTGATTGGTAAATACTTAAAACATTTATGGCCACTAACCACTTGTCAAAAACATTATAAATATTTGCCTTCTTACAATTTGGTTCCTGCTTTTGGATTTTGTTCATATAAATGTTCAAATTTTATTTTTACTTATCAGATCTACTAGTATCCTTTCTATGTTTTTTTTTTTTGATTGGTTGTATGCTTAGAAAGCATCCTTTCAGGTTAGTTATGTTTTAACTTGGATCTTTGTTTTTCGTTTTTCGCATTTGATTCTCTAATCCATCTGGATTTTTTATACTTTTATTGGTGCATTATAGTCTCACATCATAATGCAGTTCGTAGTGATAGTGACATACACGCACACAGCACTTGGTGGGCTCATCCCCCCGCTCCCCCCTTCCCCATACAGGATATTGAGATGGACATTGGTGTTCTCACATAATGTCAATGGAAGTGATTCCTTCATTGATTTCTTAAAATACTTAGTTTGAAGTAAAAATCCAAGTACTTTTGCTTCTTTCTGTTGCTTTATGTTTTGAGTCTACAAATATCAGATGATGTCTGTCCTAGTGTTACTGATTAAACAAAAAGGTCTCTTTTCCATAAGATTTCCAGTGCCCGCCTGATCATCTAACTGCCTGACCTCAGGCAGCTCGCACTGATGACATCATTCCAGAATGACTGTCCATGTCGACTGACAAGGCTGGAAGAGCTGAGACTGTGCACCACTTGAGAAGAAAGAGCTGCCTGCTGCCTGCGCCCGTCTGTCGGAAGTGGCCTCTCTCTCGTGTGTCCGATCTCCATCTATCTGTGTCACGGACAACAGGTGCTGGGCTCGGGATACCTCTTGCTGACTTATTGGCACTTCCTGTGTACCCATCGTCCAAGCTGCTTTGTTCCAAACAGGTGACTGCATATTAAAATGCTCAGCAAATGTTAGCTGCGTGGCAGCACACGCCTGTAATCCCAGTACTTGGGAGGCTGATACAGGAGGATTGCGGGTTCAAGACCAGCCTCAGCAGTTTAGCAAGACTCTCAGCAACCTAGTGTGACCCTGTTTCAAAAACAAAAAATAAAAAGGGATGGGGGTGTAGCTCAGATGTAAAATGCCCCTGGGTTCAATCTCCAGTAACTAACACACACACACACACACACACACACACACACACACACACACTCACACGTAGCAAACTCAAAGTCTGGCACAAAGCAAGCCCCAGGAGGTCCATCTGTAGATACAACTTGCTTCTGAAGGCCACAAGGAAAACCTGGCAGGCACCATCCTGGGCCCTGACTGCTCTGTGGAAGAGCTGGCACCGGCCTCGCCTGCCAGGTGGGGCTCCAGAGCACCCACTCCTCTTTCCAGCTCTCCTGAGAGAACCTGCCGATTTCTGTCCCAGGAAGAGCACAAAACACCTGAGGATGTATGCAAAGCGTGAAGACACACGGGCACCCAGAAGCCTGCCCATCTCCGACTCCCCCACACCCGAGAAGTGTGAGAATCGAGGTAAGTATTTATGACAGACTACCATCCATGGAATAAAACAGGAAACCACAAGTCTACATCAATACAGACAAAAGCAGAGGAGCACAGTGAATGTTGGCCGTGGAGCAGGATATCAGCACGGCTCTAAGACAGTTCCCCCATGGACACTTCCTAGCTACCAAGGGAGAAGGGAGTGGAGAAGCTGCAGACCCTCCTTGGTCAGGTAACCGAGCGCACACCCTCAGCAGTAGGGCAGGCGAGTCCCTGCCCACTCGAGGCACGGGGCGAGGGGCCCCAGGGTCACCCCCAGGCCCTCCTGCCAGAGATGATCCACCTGAGCCAGTCACAGGAAGCATCAGACAGACCTGAACAGAGGGAAATCCTACAATGTAAGTGACCCAAAGCCAGCAGAACGACTCTCCTGGGCTGGTGGAGACCCACGAAGCGTGGCAGCTAGGGGCAGCACGAGTCTCTATAGAGTGGATCTCGTTGTTTTAAAGCATTTGGGGCGCACATGAGCGCAGTCTGCAGAAAAGGAAACATCAATGTCCACCCTCTATTCTGTCGACTCTGCTGTGGTTTTGAAGCAGAATATTCGTGTTTGTGGAAGAGACACACTACTATGTTCAGGGCTGATGGGAACTGTGAGCCAGTTATTCTCCAAAGGTCCGGGGAAAAGTTATTTGTGTGGTACTTTTGACTTTTCTATAAATAGCTTGCACTTGTTGAAAATTTTTTTCAGGCTCTCTAAAGCTGTACCTTCACGCGTGAGAGAAGATGAAAACGTTGATGGAGATTCATCCATGGGACGCCTCCGCAGTCGCTGAGCCGCTGGGGACACGGCATTTCCCATGCCTGGTAGCTGCAACCTGGAGTGCTCCCAGGTCACATGAGTCCCGGCTGGAACAAGGCAGGCATGCTCTACATGGCCGGCGCATTGTTGGTTAGTGACGAAAAGCCTGAGGTTTGCCAGCGTCCTAAATAAAGGACAGTGAGACCAACAGATGATCTCTGTCAGCTGCCAATGCAGGGGGACGGGCAAGGGCAGACGGGCTCCGCCAGAGGGACCAAGAGACGCTGTCCATGGACATCCGACCAGGAGGAATTTGAGAATTGTAGGACCAGGGACAACGGCAGCACCAAGAGTAGCAGCAGCTACCATTTATGCCGCCTGCGAGGTTCTCCACACGCTCCGTCTCCTGTGACAGTCACGACACCCCCCACAGTGTGAGTACAATCGGCAGCCTCACGGGAGATGAAAAACTTCCCACAAAGTGAAATAATACAGCTACTGCCTGTGGTCACGGGGAACGTCCTCCGAAGAGGCTGCATGCACCACCATCTCTCACAGAGAAGGAAGCTGAGTCAGAGAAGTTCCATGGCTCCCGCAGGCCTGTGGCTCACGAAAGGCCAGCTGAGCCCGCTGGAATCCGCACTCTCGGCCTGCTCTCTATGCCTGTCCTCTTCTGCCGCCCAGGCTCTTTGTTTTTTGTTTTTTATTTTGCGGTACCAGGGATTGAATGCAGGGGCGTTCTACCTCCGCGCTACACCCCCGGCCCTATTTTTTATACTTTATTTTGAAACCGGGTCTCACGAAGTTGCGGAGGGCCTCACTAGGTAGAGAGAGAGAGAGAGAGAGAGAGAGAGCTGAGGCTGGCCGCGAACCCGAATCCTCCGGTCTCCACCTCCCAAAGTACTGGGATTACAAGTGTGCGCCATCACGCCCGGCTTCTTTTTTTTTTTAAATATGTTTTTATTGGTGCATTGTAGTCTCACATCACAATGAGT
>PVJS01004315.1:0-69803 GCA_004027185.1 Glis glis
AAGGTTAGTTTGTGTGTGTGTGTGTGTGTGTGTGTGTGTGTCCTTGGGAACAATTCATAGAGAAAGGGCAGGGAGGAAAAGGATAGGAATGAAACCTTAGAAAAGCCAGACTGAATTCAGTTCGTAAGACTTAGTGCTGGGGAGAGGTCCACAGTCGACAACACAGAAATGCTTGCAAATGAGTGATGTACCATGCGCCTCTCCTTTCGAATGCACGCCTCTGCCATATTTCCACTCCTACACCCCCTGCCCCCTGCCCTCTGCCCCCTGCCCCCTGCCTCCTGCCCCCATTCATCTCGCTGACTTGTGCAGAGCAGCTGAAGCCTAGCTCTGCCTGAACCTTCTTGACACAGAACAGTCAGCCCTGTCCTTGCTCTCAGAGAGCTGCCTGTCTGGTAATGGCCAGTTCTAGCTGGTGGTTGACTGGGCCGGACAGGGCAGGGCCACCTAGGGGGACCCCGGGGTAACCGCAGGCAGGATGGTCCGATTTGGTCCTGAGGGATGAAGATGCAAAAAACCCAAGAGGGTGGTCTGGAGCTCAAGGGTGGGTGAGTCTAGTGTGGGTAGGCACCAGTGGGGAAGAAGTCTGGGCTGAGGGAGCCTTGCTGGGTTGTAAGGCCTTGAAGGACATGCTCGAAGGAGATGATTGACATCCGCCTGCAGCCCTGAGAGGCATGGAGAGCTCTTGAAGGATTTTGAAGTAGGTGACAGGGTCAGAGCTGGTTCCAGGGAGTGGACTAGAGGTCCGGAGAGCTCGGTCAGGAGGTTATGAGCAGGGGTGCAGGGTGAAGGTGGCCTGGACACAGCAGGGCAGTGGGTGGAGGGAGGAAGACCAGATAAGGCTCAATGGCGACTTGGACAGAAGGGGCTTGAGTGTCATTCGGATATCTGTATTATAAAGAATTTGACCGAATACTCCCTACACTAGGTACTTCTCTCTAGTACTTCCCTCTGCCCAGGGAATTGTCTGATTCAGGCACTCCACCTGAGATACTGCCCAGCCCTAGCTGTCCCACCCCAGGCACTTCCCTCCCTCTGGACCTCTTCCTCTGGCTCTGCTGCAGGGCCAGGGGTGCCTCCCTGCACACCCTTTTATTCAGGGCTCTTCCTCCAGGGCTGCCCAAGCCTCCTCCATCTTCTCCAGCTCCTCCTCCAGGCTCCGGCTCTGGTGATTGGTGATCGTCATCTGGATCAGATCCTTTCCTGACTCTGGTAGTCCCTGGAGTGAGCCCCCTCTGGGGACAGAGTGTGGGCCTCCTGTGAGCAGAGGTGAGTGGTCAGGGTTTGCGGGAAGGACTGAGGGCAGAGGTGTGGTAGCAGCGGGAAGCAGAGGGGCTGGCTACCCGAGCTATGTCTGGGGCCTCTGTGCTGGGGGGAGATTTGCACGTGGTTTATACCCTGTGGCTGGGTAGCTCCAAACAATTGTTCTTGATCAACCTTTGGGAGCCAGGACCTGCCTGTGCCCTGTACCGCCCTCAGCGTTTGGAGCAGTGTAGCAGGCTGGGCTCTGGTGTCGTCAACCTGGGTTCAAATCCTGGGGCTTTGGTTGAGTGAGGTCACCTTTTGGGGCCTCAGCAACCTCCTCTATGAGGTGGGGATGATGTTTATACCCTTACCAACACCCAGCCCATTTCTGCACACTCCTCATCTTGTTCTCCTGTCTGGTCAGCTGCCCAGACCCCAACATTTGTGCAGCACCCAGACGTGGCTATGTGACTTGGAATGTACATCCTCTGGCCATCCCTGACACTCACACCTCTGTGTATTTTCCAGGACTTGTGCCCTAGGGCTGCCTGGCATCTGGGGGCCTCCTTGGAGCCGGGGCTGCTTCTGGCGGAGGCCAGGCTTACTGATGTCGTCAGGCCCATCCATGAGTGAGACAAACCAAAGTGAGTGGCAGAGAGCGGGCAGGTGGCCAAGGTGGGTCCCCTTAGCTGCTGGGATGGGGGGAGGACCCTGCCTGCACTCCTCAGTCTCCCCAGGAAACCCCATCTGGGGCCCACCTATAACGCTGTCCCTTCCTCTGCAGCCCTGGTGGGGCCCTCGGAGCTCCCCACAGCATCAGCCGTGGCCCCTGAACCAAGCATTGGGGGCCGGGCATGGCCCGTGCTGGTAGGGGTTGTTCTGGGGGCCGTGGTCCTCTCTCTCCTCATCGCACTTGCCGCCAAATGCCACCTCTGCCACCGTTACCGTGCCAGCTACCAGCACCGCCCGCTGGCCAGAGCAGGAGGTGGGACCCGCTCAGAGGTGGGTGAAGATGAAGATGATGATGGCTTCATCGAAGACAATTACATTCAGCCTGGGGCTGGCGAGCTGGGAACAGCTGGGAGCAGGGACCCCTTCTCCCTCTGAGCCCCACCCCCAATCTTTGGCTACTCCCCTCGGTGCCTGACAGTCCAAGGACAGCAGATGCTAAATGGGAGCCTCAAGTCTCAGGGACAGAGGTGGCTAGGACTTTAAGGTTGACCAGGGGTAGAGCAATCCTCCCTTTCCTGACACTAGCCACCAAAGTGACAATGACCCTCTCTTGCTCAGTAACTCTAAATGGCTCCCTATTATTCCACATAAAGACTAACAGAGTCATGCGGACCAAAAAGTCCCTCTGTGACCAGCCTCTTGGTTTCCTTTTCTGCCTTCCTCGGCTTTACTCCCTCCCTCCCTGACAGTTGTTATTCTCCCTCCCCCACCATGCGATTTGTGCTCAGTTTCCCCGCTTGGGCTGGCCCACCCTTCTAAATCCCCCGGCCATAGGCCCCTGCAGCCTCCTACCTGCCGCCTGCCTTCCCCATTTGAGCAGGTGGAACCAGTGCCAAGTTTCTTAGTGAACATTTTTCTTATCAATAAAGTGGGTGATCTGGTTGTAGTATATTATGTTTTTCACAGGTATTAATACAATTGTTTTCATTTTGAATAAAAAAATCATCATTCATTTATAAATTTTCCTGAGCTAGAACATATCACTCATAGCTGGAAGACATTGCTGGGCCCTCCCCTCCTCCAGAGTCCCATCCAGAAGCTTCTCCCTCAATCACACCTGTTGAGTTTCTCCACATTGCGCAGACCACATGCTATTTTTGTGTGTGTGTGGGGGGGTACTGGGGATTGAACCCAGGAGCATTCTACCTTCCAAGCTATACCCCCAGCTCTATTTTATTTTTTATTTGGAAACAGGTATGTTTTATTGACATACTAGGCTTAAACCTGTGTTTAACAATCAAGCTTCGTAATAGCACCATGGTTAGAGTCTAACTTGCTTTTCCAAGCCGTTTTACAATTTATTAAGCAAACAAGGAATCAAATGTCTCTCATCCACCTGATGTGATCTTTTTGTACACACAATGCTAGTAAGTCCCACTTAGAACAGCTAAAGATCTTTCAGTAAAAGCTTTAAAGATGAGCTCATGGACTCAGTTTAAGCCTCACCAATTAAATTAGGTCAAATCGAAGGAACTCAAATGAGTAGTGGCCTAATCAGGGTCCATTATTATTATTATTTTTTGCACTGGGGATTGAACCCAGAGGCATTCTACCTCTGAGCTACACCCCCAGCCTTATTTTTTATTCTTTATTTTGAAACAGGGTCTCACTAAGTTGCGGAGGGCCTCACTAAGTAGCTGAGGCTGGCCGCAAACCTGCGATCCTCCTGTCTCAGCCTCCCAAGTACTGGGATTACAAACGTGCGCCACCATGCCCGGCTTATTTTAATCTTTATCATAAATGGCACCTACCCCTCGCATGCCTGTCCTCACAGCACTCTGAGGCCCCAGGCTGTGTCTTATTTTGTAGATTTGTTACCAGAGTAGGAGGCTAGAGGTCTGGCTCTGGGGCGCTCAACAAATCAGGTCTGGCCACTTGCCCCAAAAACCAAATGGAAGAAGTAATGGTGAAAAGCAGAAAAGGAACTTTCATCAGTACGGCCATATCGGGAAGGCAAAATGAGAGCCGGCACCCCAGCCCTGTCTTCAAGGGTCTGACAAGGACTTTGAGGTTTTATAGGAAGGGGAGTGAGGGCAAGGGTGGGGGTTGCATAGCTGGAGGGTTTCTGCAGCTGAAGAAGCAGGTGATCTTGGTCGGGCCTGGTGTGGTCCATCATCATTTTAGGATGGGGGAGGGGTGTTGTCTGCTGTGATAAGAAAATTGCTGTTGCCAGGGGGTAGTTTCCATTCATCAGGAGATGTTTATTGATAAGACCTGTTGTTCCTCGAATCCAAAATGACTGTGAGCAAAGGAGACCAAAGTGAAATGGAGGCAGAGATGTCAAGTTTTTAATCCTGCTTATAGCTACCCATTAGACATTTGCAGGAGAAAGTGAAGAGTCTAAGTCCTTGTTACAGTTTCAGATTCTCCCATGAGGTGGATGCTAAATACTTACAGTCAGCTCACTGTATCCATAGGTTCTGCATCCTCAGATTCAACCAGCCATGGGTTGAAAATATTTTGGGAGAAAAAATTCCAGAAAGATCCAAAAAACAAAAGCCAGGCGTGGTGGTGCATGCTTGTAATCCCAGTACTTGGGAGGCTGAGACCGGAGGATCCGGGTTTGCGGCCAGCCTCAGGTACATAGTGTTGCCCTCCACAACTTAGTGAGACCCTGTTTCAAAATAAAGAATAAAAAATAGGACTGGGGGTGTAGAAGTAGAATGCCCCTGGGTTCAATCCCCGGTACCACCAAAAAAAGAGAAAGAAAGAAAGATCCAAAAGGCAAAACTTGAGTTTGACAAGTACCAAGTACTATGCAGAATCCACGCAAACAAAATGACGTGAAGGCATTGCATTAGGAACTATAATCTAGAGATGACTTAAGGTACGCAGGAAGCCAGGCGTGGTGCCTGGACCAGATTGGTTAGGTCCTTGGAAGCCACGATGCAGAGCTCACACACCAGACTGAGACCAACTGAGGCTCCTCTGCGGACTTTTTTTTGGGTGAAGGAGGGATCTAATCATGATAGAAAAGTCATTCTGAGCCGGGTATGGTAGTGCACACCTGCAATCCCAATGACTCAGGAGGCAGAGGCAGAGCTGGCAGGACTTGTTGGCTCTGGATTTGGGGAGCAGGAAGGCATCAGTACAGCTGCCCTGGTTTCTGGCTCAGCAGCTGGGCACAGGGAGGAAGAGCAGGTTGGGGGATTGGTGGTTTAGTGTTGGGTGCAGGATTTCCTGGGGAAGACAGCCAGTTTCTCGGCACGGGCTTAAGGATACTCAGCAGTGTGGTCGCTGAGAGCAAGAGTGGCTGAAATCACCATGGAGGAGCAGTCAGGGTGCCAAGGACAGAGGGATATCTTAGGGATTGTCAGGGGAGACTGGGAAGCAGCAGCCAGCTCCTGCAGCTCAACCCAGCAATTGTTCCTGAGTGGAGAGAGGGTTTGACCTTGAAGGCATGGGAAGAGCAGAGGCCGCCCCAGCCTGGACCCTGGAGGGGGACCCCATGCAGAGCTGCGGACTGAGGACCCACAGGTCCTAGCTTCTGAGGAAGGTGCCCCTGCAAATGCAATTGGGCCTGTCCCCTGGCCTGGAGCTTCCCTGGGTTCCCTGTGTGCAGTTCTGCACCAGAGAGTGGCTCAGCTGTCTCTATTTCCATGTACTCTTCAGGTCGGGGGTCAGAACCTCTGAGGGGTCCAGGAGAAGGTAAGGGCCTGGACCCAGATTAGTAGTTGCTTTTCCACAAAAGGGCCGGCCAGCAGGGGCTTCTCTGCTATCAGGTGCTAAACTAGGCGGAACAGGACACCAGAGTCCCAGGAACATGGTACCCTGTCCTTCCAGGCCTCACGCCATTCCTCAGGGGAATCTGTTCCCCCCGCATTCACATGCCTGGCCCCAGGCCTGAAGGAGCTTGACGTGGGTCCACAGGCTCAGACCGGGGCTGCTGGAACTGCTGGGAGGTCTGGCGCTCACTGGAGCCCCGCTCTGGTCTGGCTTCTTCTGGTGTAAGGTCCTGGCCCCAACCTGCCTCTGACCCCAGCCCTGTGCCTTGACCTCTGCTCCTCAGCAGCTGCTACTACCCTCTCTGCCCTGAGAACCCCAACCTGGACCTGACTTCGGGGTTCAACCCATCTTCCTGGCTGCCTCCAAAGGCAAGGCGACATCCCTTCTCTTGTATGGAGGCCAAAGATGGGGTGAGGGGGCTCACAAAAGCCGCAGCTTTTGTGAAGTTTAAGAAATCCCAGCAGAGCCAGGCGTGGTGGCCCACGCATGTAATCCCAGTACTTTGAGAGGCGGAGACCGGAGGATCCGGGTTCCGCGGCCAGCCTCAGCTCTCTCTCTCTACTTAGTGAGGCCCTCCGCAACTTTGTGAGACCCAGTTTCAAAATAAAGTATAAAAAAATAGGGCCGGGGTGTAGCGCGGAGGTAGACCGCCCCTGGGTTCAATACCCAGTTCCGCAAAGAAAAAAAAAAAAAGAAAAGAAAAGAAAAGAAAAGAAATCCCAGCAGGATCCTAGCAGAGTAGCACAGGTTGTCCGGATTCCAAACCCTGCTCTGCCCTCTGCATGCTGCACGGCCTTGGACAAGCTATTTAACCCCTGAGTGCTCCAGCTTCTTCTCAGTGAAATGAAGCTTATAACAGAACTCACTTTACTTGGCTATGAACAGGACCGAGTCTTGAACTTCTGTTTCCTGGGACTCAGACAGGAAGATCTGGTCAGGACAACAAAGGATTTGGATTAAAATCTCCCATGCTGTAAAAATAACATTAACGACACAAGCAACAACAGCTCTGATGTTTCTGTTGTTTCAGTACTTTCTTTTTTTGGGGGGGTACTGAGGATTGAACTCAGGGGCATTCTACCTCCGAGCTATACCCCCAGCCTATTTTATTTTTATTTTGAAACAGGGTCTCATTAGGTTGATGAGAGTCTCATTACATGCTGAGGCTGCCCTCAAGCCTGCGATCCTCCTGTCTCAGCCTCTCAAGGACTGGGATTACAAGCATTTGCCACCATGCCCGGCTCAGTACTTTCTTTTTTTTTTTTCTTTTTCTTTCTTTCTTTTCTTTCTATTTTTTGGTACTGGGGATTGAACCCAGGGGTATTCTACTTCCAAGCTACATTCCCATTTATTTTCTTTTTCTTTCTTTTTTTTTTTGTGATGCTGGGGATTGAGCCCAGGGGCCTTCTACCTCCGAGCTACACCCCAGCCCTATTTTATTTTTTATTTGAAAACAGGATCTTGCTAAGTTGCTGACAGCCTCACTAAGTTGCTGACAGCTTCACTAAGTTGCCGAAGCTGGCTTCGGACCTGTGATCTTACTGTCTCGGTCTCCCAAGTACTGGGATTACAGGTGTGTGCCACCATGTCCAGCTCTCCCATTTCTTTTTATTTCTTTATTTTTATTTTGAAATAGGATCTTGCTAAGTTGCTGAGGTGCTCTCTAAGCTGATGAGGCTGACCTCAAACCTGCAATCCTCCTGTCTCAGACTCCCAAGTACTGGGATTACAGGCATGTGCCTCTGCACCTGGTTTGTTGTAGTACTTTCGTATAATAGCTCTGCTGGGCAGGCAACCCTGCTTTATAGGTTGAGATGCTGAGTCTCCAACAAGTTAACTGAAACTTGCCTATTCACCCAGAAATAATGCCATCACCTCACCTTTTAGTACAGATAAAATAGATTCAGAGAAGAATGTCCTGGGTGTTGGCTCACTCCCACCTTGCCTGGGACTGTGAAAGCAGAGCTGGTAGCCCCATCCCAGCCAGGTGTGGCCTTCAGCATCTGTCCTCCAGGTTCCTGGGGTGACTTCCAAGGCTGTGCCCAGAGGAGTCTCACAGGTCCTGGAGAACAGTCAAGGAGGCATCCTCTATTCTTGTGCAGGACGCTGAGCATAAGGGGTCATCTGCAGCTCTTCTGGGGCCTGGAGGAAGCTCCTTTAGGGAGACCCCATGTCCCCAGAAGGCCTGAGGCCTCATGTAGGATATGACTGGATATGGTGGGAAGACCACCTGCACTGGACCAAATTTGTCAGTTTCTAGAGCATATCCTTCCAGTATCCAGATATCCAAGTGATGTGGCTGAAAGCCTAGAATTTGCCTGCCAAGCCCAGGAGGGATGGTATGATTCGGATCCAGCATGACCCCCAAAGTCTCATGTTTGAAGGCTTAGTCCTTACTGCAGCCATGTTCCAAGGTAGGGCTTTAGGAAATGATTGGATCATGAGGCCTCTAACTTCATCAGTGGATGGATGCCTTTCATGGATTAATAATTTGTATGGATTACTAGGAGACAGTAGCACCTGTAGGCAGGTGGGGCATGATTAGAGGAAGTAGGTGACGGGGGATGTGCCCTTGGGGACTGTGTCTTGTCCCTGATCTCTCTCTCTCTCTCTCTCTCTCTCTCTCTCTCTCTCTCTCCTTCCTGGCTGTCATAAGCTGATCACCTTTCCTCTACCATGCCATTCTGCCCTGATGTTTCTGCCTTGGAGCCAGTTGATCATGGACCAAGTCAAAATAAATCTTGCTTCCTCTAAGTTGCTTTTCTCAAGTATTTGTCAGGGTGACAGAAAGCTAATTAGCACAAGGGACACATGACAAGTTTCTCTCTTTATATATCTCACCTGTCACCTGATGGGAGCCGGTAAGTCCAGACTGCCCTACTCTGCCTCTCCACTGGGCCTTTCTGTGTTTTCTCTTCACCCAGTGCCAGTTTAGATTTCAATTAAGAGAGGTTATGTCAACCTCTCTTGCTAGTATCTTCAATTTACTTTCCCATTGTCTCATCATTGCACACTCCTGGAGAAACTCCCACCCAAGACCAGCTGCTCCCTGCGCCTGCGTCCTGGCCTCCGGTGATGCCTGGTGTCCAGCCTCATGTGGGCTCTCAAAGCTTCCAGAAATCTTGCTGTTCTCTTGGTCAGATCCCTCTCTTGTCTCCATAGCAGCTCTCTAAAACTGCCTTCCCTTTGCAGAGAGAACAGCTATTTGTCAGGACCTCTCTCGATTTCCTGCTTCAAAACCCACAAATATTCTGAGATCGGCTGATCTCACTTAGCAAAATAGTCTCTAGTTCCATCCATTTTCCTGCAAATGACACAGTTTTGTTTTCTTCATGGCTGAGTAAAATTTCATTGTGTGTATATACTACATTTTCATTATCCATTCACAGGTCGATGGACACCTAGGTTGGTTCCATAATTTGGCTATTGTGAATTGTGCTGCTATAAACACGGATATGCGTGTATCCCTATACTATCGTGACTTAAATTCTTTTGGAAAGATACCAAGGAGTGGTATAGCTAGAATAGTGGAAGAGGAGAGGGGAAGGGAGGCAGGAAGGGGAAAAGAAAGAACTGATGAAGGAAACAGTTCATATTAGCTGGGTGTGGTGGTGCATGCTTATAATCCCAGTACTTGGGAGGCTGAGACAGGAGGATCGCAGGTTGGTGACCAGCCTCAGCTACTTAGTGAGGCCCTCTGCAACTTACTGAGACCCTTTTTCAAAATAAATAATAAAAAATAGGGCTGAGGGTGTAGCTTGGAGGTAGAATGCTCCTGGATTCAATCCCCAGTACTGCAAAAACCAACCAACCAAACAAACAAACACAGTTCAAATTATGCTATGCCCATGTATGAAGGAATCACTATGAATCTCACTATTTTGTATGGGGAGAGGTGGAGATGGAACCTGAAGGGAAATACACCAAGACCTGTTTGCATCTTTGTTTGTATGACTTTGAACCTCACTAAGATAAATAATTACAATGCACTAATAAAAGTATAAAAAAAATCCACAAACTTACCTGCATCCGCGTTCTTTCTTCTCTCCTATTAGAATGGAGCTTCAAGCCCAACCCTTCCACCTTGTGCCCTGGGTCCACCTCTTTCCCTCTGCTCAGGGACTTTGCTCTAACACTGATTTCTCTACCTTCTATCTTCTTCTTCTTCTTCTTCTTCTTCTTCTTCTTCTTCTTCTTCTTCTTCTTTTTGCGGTACTGGGGATGGAATCCAGGGGTATTCTACCTCCGAGCTACACCACCGGACCGGTTTTTATTCTTTATTTTGAAACAGGGTCTCACTAAGTTGTGGAGGGCCTCACAAGTTGCTGAGGCTGGCCGCAAACCTGCGATCCTCCTGTCTCAGCTTCCCAAGTACTGGGATTACAAGCGTGTGCCACCACGCACAGCTTCTACCTTCTATCTTCAATTCTTCTTTTTATCAATATTTAACCAATCACATCTCAACCATCTCAAAAAGCTTCTCCAGCTAATCATGAAGACCTGTCAGCCTCACCTTCTGAACAGCCATTAACTCTATCCCAGCAGCCACCCCCTATATAAGCCCCAGTATCTCACATCTGGAATACGCATTAATTTCCTAACTGGTTTCCCGGCAGCCATTTTTTTTCTTTTTAACTGGAAAGAACTGTGTACAGACCAGGTGTATTTGGTCATTGAATCAGTAATTCTTTTTTAAAAATAATTATTCATGCATATTAATTGTACAAAATAATGGGTTTCATTGTGACATTTCCTTACATGTGCATAAGGGGCTTTGGAAATCAGCAATTCTTTAAATAATTTTTTTAATTGGTGCATTGTAATCGTACATGAGAACACGATTCATGAATCTTGATGCATTTATATATGCACATGTATTATTTGGTCTGTTTCCTTCCCTGCTTTCCCTTTTCCTCCCTCCTCCCTCCCCCAGTCCCTTTCTACTACTCTCCAGTTCCATCCATTTTCCTGCAAAAGACAAAATTTCATTCTTCTTTATGGCTGATTAAAACTCCATTGTGTGTATATACCACATCTTCTTTATCCACGCATCTGTTGATACATACCAAGGTTGGTTCCACAACTTGGCTATTGTGAATTGTGTTGCTGTGAACATGGGCGTGCATGTATCACTGTAGTATTCTAGATACGGAGGAGTGGTATAGCTGGGTCATATGGTGATTCCAGTCCTACTCTTTTGAGGAACCTCCATACTGATCTCCATACTGGTTGTATAAGTTTACAATCCCACCAACATTATATAGGTGTTCTTTTTCCCCCACATCCTCACCAGCATTTATCATTATTTATATTCTTGATGATTGCCTTTCTAACTGGTGTGAGATGAAATCTGAGTGTAGTTTTAATTGCATTTTCCTGATTGTTAAGGATACTCAACATTTTTCATTTATTAGTTGGTCATTTGTATTTCTTCTGAGAAATGTCTACTTAGTTCAATTGCTCATTTATTGATTGGGTTATTTATATTTTTAGTGTTAAATTTCTTGAGTTCTTTATGTATTCTGGATATCAATCCAGAATGTCAGAGGAATAACTGGCAAAGATTTTCTTCCATTCTGTAGGTCCTCCTCTCCCTCTCTCTTTCTGGTACTGGAAATTAAACCCAGGGGCATTCTACCTCAGAGCTACACCCCCAGCCTTATTTTATTCTTTATTTTGAAACAGGTTCTTGCTAAGTTGCTGAGGCTGGTCTCAAACCTGTGATCCTCTTGTCTCAGCCTCCCAAATCCTGGGATTACGGGTGTGTGCCACCACGCCTGGCTCTCCACTCTCTTGACTGTTTCCTTGCTGTACAGAAGCTTTTCAATTTGAAGCCATCCCATTTATTAATTCTTGGTTTGATTTCCAGAACTTTAGGGGTAATTGAGGAAGTCACTGCCTGTGCCTATATGTTGAAGAGTTGGTCTTATGTTTTCTTCTAGTAGTTGCAGTTTCTGGTCTAATTCCCAGGTCTTTGGTCCACTTTGAGTTGACTTTTGTGCAGGGCAAAAGATAGGGATCTAATGTCGTTCTTCTACATATGGATATCCACTTTCCCCAACACCATTTGTTGAAAAGCTGCCGTCATTTTTGTCCCTTCCAATTCATTCTCTATGCTGCAGGTAGAGTGACCATCTGAGAACACAGTTCCAACCAGGCCATTCCTCTGCTTAACACCCTCCACTGACTTCTTCTTGGCCCTAAGAAACTCGCCCACCTGCTACAGGGCCTCTGAGCCCTGGCGCTGGCCCAGCACACCTTTCTAACCTCACCCTTTGCCTCTTCTCAGCCTCACAAGCCTCCATAGGGCCTCCATAGGGCCTCCATAGGGCCAATGTCCTCTGGTGTCTGGGCCTTCTTCCTGCTATTCCTCCCAACCTCTCTTGCTTGGTCAGTTGCTTCTCATCCCTTTGGGCCAACTGAGACAGCATTTTTTCTGGGCTGTTTGGCCATTTATTCTTCTTTTCTTCTCAAGTCCAATTCCCAGCTCCACACTGCAGCCAACACAGCCTACATCCTATTCTGGCCACGGTACACCCTTGATTAAATCCCTCCTTGCTTTTCAGTGTCCTGAGGACAAAGTCCAAATTCCTCAGCTGGGCTGAGAAAGCCTTTGACAAACAGGAATAAGAGAGCAGGACTCCCATCACAGTCTCAAGAAGTGGGAGGATGAGTCATCTGCAAAGACCTTTGTGGGTGGGAGGTGAGCCCAGTACAGGTTTCTCCAAACAGGAAGTGTTTCACCAAACAGGAAGTGTTTCACCAAACAGGAAGTGCAGGTTTCTCTAGGAACTGCTCAGTATGGAGGCTAGGGAGACAGGTGCAGACAGGTTGGGGGTGTCATCCTTGGAGGGGAGTTTGCTGGGAGTATGGGACCAAAGGGACTGAGGGCAAAGGCTAAGGGGTGGAGGAGTCTGTCAGAGAGTGCCATGGAGGCCACAGAATCTTTTTTGTGTGTGTGTGTGGTACTGGGGATTGAACCCAGGGGCATTCTACCTCTGAGCTACATCCCCAGCTGTATTTTTTTTTTAGTCTCCATCCGGCATCCTTCCCAGGGGAGCCTTGTGCTGGCCTAGTCTGCTGTTGAGCTGCTCAGATGTGTAGCCCCTCCCCCCTCATTCTCTAAGCCTCTTTGTTTTCCTTCAGTCTGTCTGTCTGTCTCTCTCTCTCTCTCTCTCTCTCTCTCTCTCTCTCTCTCTCCTTTCCTTGGATTGAACCCAGGGGCTTTCTACCTCTGAGCTACACTCCCAGCCCTTTTTATTTTTTATTTTGAAAAAGTCTTGAACCATTAGCAGAAAGTATCACAGATGTTCTCGTTAGGACAAAATGGGCCTGGCTAGTCAAACAAAGAGGCTGGGATGGGTTTGTAGAGTTCTTCCACGTAGAGGACCTAGAAGGTGGCATCAGAAATGTGCTGCTGGAGCTGGGTGTGGTGGCGCACGCTTGTAATCCCAGTACTTGGGAGGCTGAGATAGGAGGATCACAGGTTCGAGGACAGCCTCAGCAAGTAATGAGACTCTCATCAACCTATCAAGAACCTGTTTTAAAATAAAAATAAAATAGGACTGGAGATGTATCTCGGAGGTCGAATGCCCCTGGGCTCAATCCCCAGTGACCCCCCCAAAAAAAAGAAATGTGCATGCTGGTGTTTGCAGGTGTTGCTGGAGTTGATGCCAGTTTGGCATATCTAATAAGATAGCCTTATAAGTGCAAAAGTTGACTCTCAACTCCAGCCACCAGAAAGCAAATGTATTTATAAAATTGGACTTCAGGCTGCCCAGGCTATAACCTCCAAGAATTCCACTCTAGCAACCTAGCCAGAAAGCAAGTGGCAAGAGGATTATGGCTAAGAAGGATAAAAAATTAGCCCCCCTTGAAGAGTCACAGTATGAAAGAAGCAAGGTTCACTTTCAGCAACGTGCAAACTTTGGGAGGCCATGGAGGAAGACTTTTCAGATTTAGCGAGGACGGTAGAGTGAAAAGACTTAATTTCCTTGTCTAGAACCAGACGTGTGGCCAGTAGCCAGGCTAGTCGTAGAGTTCATTAAATATGCCCACCGAATTCATTTCTTAGTGTTAAAAAGAGAAGCACTAACAATTCTGGCGACGCATACAAAATGGATTTCAGCTCTCCCTCCCTCCCTCCCTGTCTCTCTCTCTCTCTCTCTCTCTCTGTCTCTCTCTCTCTACCTATTGAGGCCCTTCGCAACTTCGTGAGACCCGGTTTCAAAAATAAAAGCATAAAAAAATAGGGGCCGGGGGCGTAGCGCGGAGGTAGAACGCCCTTGCGTTCAATCCCCGGTACCGCAAAAAAAAAAAAAAAAAAAAAAAACTGCATATATTTTTACAGAATGTCTTAGATAGGTTTTCCTTTGAAAACCTGGGATTGAGGGGTTATGGAATGAAAATTAACCTTTCACTTTGTTTTATGTAGGTTTTCAGTAATTGAGTCAAAAGTGGACTTTTAAGGGTTTTTTTGGAGGGGTAGACTGGTGACTTAAAAAAAATGGACCCTGCCAGGGGTGGTGGCACACACTTATAATTCCAGTACTTGGGAGGCTGAAACAGGAGTATCGCAGGTTTGCGGCCAGCCTCAGCTACTTAGTGAGGCCCTCCGCAAGTTAGTGAGACCTTGTTTCAAAATAAAGAATAAAAAATAAGGCTGGGGGTGTAGCTCAGAGGTAGAATGCCCCTGGGTTCAATCCCCAGTGCAAATAATAATAATAATAATAATAATAATAATAATAATAATAATGGACCCTGATTAGGCCACTACTCATTTGAGTTCCTTTGATTTGACCTAATTTAATTGGTGAGGCTTAAACTGAGTCCATGAGCTCATCTTTAAAGCTTTTACTGAAAGATCTTCAGCTGTTCTAAGTGGAACTTACTAGCATTGTGTGTATAAAAAGATCACATCAGGTGGACGAGAGACATTTGATTCCTTGTTTGCTTAATAAATTGTAAAATGGCTTGGAAAAGCAAGTTAGACTCTAACCATGGTGCTATTACGGAGCTTGATTGTTAAACACAGGTTTAAGCCTAGTATGTCAATAAAACAAATACTTATTGTTTCTTTTCCATATATATATATATATATATAAAGAAACGGTCTCACTAAGTTGCTGAGGTCTGGCTAAGTTGCTGAGGCTGGCTTCGAACCTGCAATCCTCCTGTCTCATCCTCCCAAGTATTGGGATTACAGGTGTGCGCCACCATGCCTAGCTTTCCTTCAGTTTCTTAAAAGAAATATTGTGAGAGTCTAACCCTGTCTCAGCTGAAAGAAAAAGGTATTAAAGGATGGGAGGGCATTCTGTGGTCCTCTCATAGCCCAGAAGTTGTATAGGGGTGGATCCCTCTTGGGAACCCAGGAAGAATGAGGGTTTCTGGGGAAGAGAGTACAGGGCCCCAGGAGGGAAGGATTCAGGGCCAAGGGCATACTGGCCTAACTTCCTGATCTTTCCCAGCTAAAGAGGGTCTCCCTGCTCCTTGGGCCCTTGTTGGGAACTAAGGGTACACAGGTGAGCAAGCCCCGAACCCTGCCAGGAGAAGCTCACCACCTAAATGAAGTGACAGGCTAGTGGCTGCAATTGAGGGTGCTATGGGCCTAGAAAAGGAGCAAGTCACTGGTTTAAGGAGAGAGGATAAGGGAAAACTCCCCAGAGAACTGGGTCTTGAAGGATGAGAAGGCAAAGAGAACAGAACATAGGCTGGGGCCACTGAGAGAACATGACTGAGTTTGTGGAAATAGTCCTGTGGAGCTGGTTCATGGGGTTCTTGGAGGGGAGAGTGAGATCAAAGGATGTTAGGAAACCTGTAGGAGGTGGGGAGCATGGACAGATTTCAAGGTAGATTTTCATTTTAGTTTGAGGGTGATCGCTGTGGCTAAAGCATATGTCTGTGTACGGGGCAGGGAGGGTGGATTTAAGAGGAGAAGAGCACAAGTAGTGTTCCTAGAGAAAGAATTCAAACGGAAGGCAGGACTAGCAAAATATAAGAGGTTTATTTAGGGAAGTGGGGGCACAGTGTAAAAGAAGACTGTGATAAAGGGGTTATGTTCCAGAGAACCGGAACTGGCTGTTTCTCAGAATGGAAAAATGGCTTAGAACAAAGGGGTACATTCCAGAGAAAGGACCTGGAACAGGTTGCTTTCCAGAGTGGAAAAACAGTGGAGAGTCTGGAAACCTCTCCCCTTCAAGCATATGTATCTGCGGAGGTCACTATCTTTTTTCCCACAGCTTAGTTAGGCTGTGCTGTTTTTGCCCTGTTGGAAACTCCCATGAACACCTAAGTGAAACCCTGCAGGGGCTGCAGTGAGTTTCGCCTCCTGATATCTATTCATGGCCCCCTTAACCTTCCCTCAGGTCCAACTCGGCTTGCTCTGACCTGCTCATTTCTATCAGTAAAGAGAACAGTAAGGAGACAGCTGTATAATTCAGGCGAAGACAAAGAGGGCCCCTTCTAGGTACCATGAAGATGTGGGTGATAGACCAAGATTTACGAGGGGATTCAGAGGAGTCAGCGATTTGTTGCTGGGAGGAGACAGGGAAGGTGTCACTGGTACCTGGGGCCATTCTGAGCTCTCTGGCCTGGATGCTGGGTGACTGGTAGCATTTCCAGATGAGATGGAGGAGCCCCTCAGGGCAGAGGACAGGGGAATTCCGGCTTGAGTGTGTGGGGTCTGAGGGCCCATGGAACCCCAGCAGAGAGGTTGCTGTTCCGTGGGGTGCTCTTGGACATGCTCATGTCCCTTCCTGGGTCTGCGGGCTGCCCGCCCCCTCGTCCTCCTCCCTCAGCCCAGGAGACGTGCTTGCGCTTGCCTGCCCAAAGCAGTTTGCTCCTGCCAGAGCCTCTGGGGCTCTAGAGTAACGTCTCTTGGAGACAGTCTCCTTCTCCAGCCTCTCTGTACCTTCTGGGCCTTCAGGTAACCTGCCCCTTGCACCGCAGGAAGTGACGCAGCCAGCTCTATTGTTGCCACCCAGGAAATGTCCCTGCACACCCCAGAAACAGAGATCCCTTCCAGGGATGACTCCCAACAGGAAGTGACTCTTACCACCCCAAAGGGTTTCAGATGCCTCTCCCGGGCCAGGAGCCCAGAAGCAGCAGCCACCACACAGACACGCTGTACCAGTTTCCCAGGTGGGGTGGGGAGGTGCAGCTCCCCACCACCCTCAGGGAGTCAGCTGAAAGGAGACAGTAGGGAGGTGCAGTCTTCTGAGGAACCATCCAAGAGCACCCCGACACGTCTGTCTTTCTTTGTGCTGGGAATTGAATCCAGGGGCATTCTACCTCTGAGCTAACATCCTTTTTTATTTATTTTTATTTTGAAACAGGGTATCCCTAAGTTGCTGAGGCTAGCCTCAAGTCTGCAATCCTCCTGTCTCAGTCTTCCAAGTACTGGGATTGCAGGTGGCTGCCACTATGCCTGGCTTTAAGGTCTCCTCTGGAATCAGCAAGGGAACAAATGAGGACTCAGGTTCCCCGTCCTTTCTCTGGGACCAGAGACCCACTATCTTCCCCAACCTGTGCATCCTCTCAACCCTCTTCCCCTCTCCCCTCCTGCCCCTCGTTACCTGAGAGGAGAAACCACAGGTCTGGCTGAGGACACCTTCAAGGCACCACTTAGGAGCTGAGATGGGAGTGAAGGCCTAGCCGTGGAAGGGATGGGGTGCGGGGTAGAGGAAGGAGGGTCTCCCAGGTGAGATGGTAAGGTGAAGACACCAACAATGACAACAGCAGCTGCCATTTTATTGCACATCTGCCAGTCCTTCCATTTATGATGACATTAATCCTCACAGTCTGGTGACACGAACCTCCAGAAACTGCGGCCAGAGAGGCTAAGTCACTTGCCCGAGTGCTCGAGGGGGTTTCCAGTCCAGGCCCGTCTCAGCCTTCCATTTTGCCACCAGTCACTTTCTTGATGAGTGGTCACCGGTGCTGTCCCTGGGGTGGGCAAGTCACCCCTATGGAAATCCCGCATGGGCAAGGCTGGAGTTGAGGGGTGTTAGAAATAGGGACTGGGAATCTTCAGGGACCCCAGACATTTCTCTGTCTAGAAGAGCCAGACCCAGACAGGTAGAACGACAGTCCATGGACACAAACCAGCAGTTCCAAGGAGGTGTACACTCAATTTCCTGTGGTGGATGTGTGAGTACACATGACTCGTATCACATGTCACACAACCCCAGAGAAGGGCTGATGCAGCCCTGGAAGGTACATACACACACACACACACACACACACACACACACACACATTCACACACACATGCACACACATACACATGTACCTTCATGCACACATACATTCACACACACGCACAATACATTCATGTACACTCACGCACACATACATTCACACATGCACACATTCATGCACACTCACACACACATACATTCACACACAGTCACACATGCATACATAAGCATATCCTGGCACAGCTCTGGGGACACTGAGGCAGGCCGTGGGAAGGAGTCTCTGGCTCCGTCAGATCAGGCTGGCGATGCTGGACGTGGTCTCGTGACGCTGGCCAGCGGACAACTGTCCCGAGATGCTGAAGATGCTGCTGTTGGCGTCGTGGCCACTATGGGTGGATGGGGGTGCTGCATGGATGGGGGGA
Source organism: Glis glis (assembly GCA_004027185.1). Lineage (NCBI taxonomy): Eukaryota > Metazoa > Chordata > Mammalia > Rodentia > Gliridae > Glis > Glis glis. Next base: position 18,323 of record PVJS01004315.1, read on the forward strand.
CAGTGTCCACTCACACCCACCTGATACAGCAGCAAACCCAGCAGCAAGAAGGAGCCCAAGGCAGCCAGGGCAATGCCCACAGACAGCATGGCAGCCAGTGGCCGGGCAGGGGCCGGGGCGGCGGCCAGCCCAGCCAGGGTGAGGCCAGTGACCAGCAGCACAAGGCCACTGAGCAGCACCACCAGGGCGTCGGCTCCTCCGCCACTGCGCAGCAGGGCCACGTGGTGGGCCTGGCGTAAGCAGTTCATGTCCTGCACGGCCGAGCTCATTAGCTGCTTCACCAGTACCAGCAGGGCCAGCAGGCAGAGTACGGTGCCTGTGGCCAGGCGCCACTCACCAGAGCGGCTGCTGGTGGAGGACAGCAGTGCCACGCCACCTGCCCCGCAGCCTGCCACCAGGCCCACGGCCACCGTGAAGCAGAGCAAGGAGCGCCTGGGCTGCTGGGACCACCACAGCTCCACCTGCTCGGCCAGCATGTCGGGGGGCAGCCCCCGGCCCACGGGGGCTTGCGCTTGCTCAGGCATGGCTCGTCAGGCAGAGGTTGGCGTCTGGGGTCAGAGGGTGCAGATCATGGCCGGGCGCCCCCACCACCTGCTTGGCAGCGGCAGGCCCAGAGTCTCATTCCTCTCTCGGCTGAGGCTTTGGTCACCATCACCTGCAGGGGCAGGACCACAGTGTTACCTCCCACCCACCTGGGAGCCCTGAGGGGGATCCCTGAGAACCCTCCCCAGGGTCCTCTGCAATCTCCTCTGGAAAGCCCCTCCCCAGCACTGCCCCTTGGGGGCCTCTCCAGTGACCCCAGGAAAGTTCCCTCCCCCACAGAGCAGCCCACACCCCTCCGGGGAACCCCCTTGCCCAGCCCCTGACCTCTCCGGCTATGGCTCTCAGTCGCCTGTCCCATCCGGGCTGGCCGGGGAAACTGGTGCCACAGTGGACGATGGGATGGACAGCCAGAGATAAAGCCTCATTCAGGATGGGACTCACATGGTCTCAGCTGTCACCGCTGGTCCCTGGGGGGGAACTGCAGGGGGGGGGGGCTGGTGACTTAACCCTTCTGGAACCAGCAGCCTGCCCCTGAGACTGCTCTCTTAGGGCTGTGTCTCCTCCTCTGTGGATGGGGATCTGACCCTCAACACCCTCCTAATCCCATCCCATCTCACAGCCTGACTAGTAGGAAAAGAGGCACGTTCCCCAATGCCTCTCCCCAGCCCGGATCTTCCTCCCAAGTCAGAGCAAGGATGTCCCTTTGATGTCCCTTAGTCATCTCTGATGCAACAGGCCGCGACCCAAACTCGTCATCTTACCCCAGAGCTGCCCCTCCTCCGTGCTCCTCATTTCAGCATGGAGCGGACACCCTCTCAGCCACTCATCTCCCTCTGCCACACCCAGTCCACTGGGGGCAGCCTCTGAGCGCTTGCTTCTCCATCTAGTTCCTGTTCTTGCCCCACCTTGCCTGCCTCTTCCTCCCGGCCCTCTCCCATCTTCCTGCTCCCCAATCCTCTCCACTCTCCCCAGCACCCCACCTATGCCATCCTCTATTTCTCTAAAGTGTTGCAGAGGAAACAGGAGGGCTCTGGCCTGCACCCCAGCCCAGTCCTTCCTGCTGTGGAAAGTAGGAGGGCCCTAAGGTGGTTACTCATTTCACTTGTCCCTAAGGACAGCCAGCATGACTCACCCGGGCAGAAACAAAGCAGGTGCAGTCCCTGCCCTCAAGGAGCCCAGTTTGCAGCAGGAGACAGAAAGAAGCAGGTCCTGTTGGGTGCCAAGTACTGGGTGCGTTGGTCCTTGGGAGGAGACCGGGGAGGGTCAGGGAGGCCCCAGAGCTCACCTCTTAGAGCCCCCGTCTTCTTATCTGAAGAGTGAGGACAATGACATTTATCTTAAGGGGTGGGGGTAATTTGACACCTTTGGTTCACAGTGGGGCCTAGAGCGGGTACAGAGGCCAAAGCATGCTTTTTGAACAATACTTTTTGAATGTGAAATTATCCCCTCCCCCCACTTCAAGAAAGGACACAGGACATAGGTCCTGGATCGTTCCAGGATATGGCGACATGGCGGTGCACAGATTGCACCCTGAAGAGCTGTCCGTCCCCCAGGACCCTCTGCTGGGGCTACCTGGCACTCGAGGTGGGCGGGGCCGGTGCCACTGCCCCCAAGGCTGGTGGGGAGGGGCCGTGGGCGGGGCGCGGAGCCCGTCCCGCGTTCTCCGGGCGCGACTCGGGGTCTGGGAGTGCTGGCACAGGTGTGCTGGGACGCGGGGCCAGGCTGGGGGTTCTCAGGGGAAGAGCGGGTGGGAGAAGGTGGGGAGCCTGGGACACTCACGGGAAGCCTGGACGTGCCGATCCGATCTGAGCGGGCAGGGCCGGGCAGGTGGGGCGCTGTAGCTCTGTTTCCGGGGAGACGCTTCACCTGCCTAACCTGCACTCAGGTGAGCCTGGAGGGAGGGGGATTAACAGGTGTTGTTTCCAGGGCCGGACCGGAGTCGACTGGCTGACGTGGCACGGCTCCTTCGGCCCGGCAGAGACATTCCTGGGAAGGGAGGGGCTTCTGTCCGCTGCCGATCGGCTTGAAAGGCAATTCGCAGATCTGGGCCGCGGGAGGAATGTCGTCCATCTGCTCCAGAGCCTGGGCCCCGACCCAGCCGCAGCCGCAGCCCCACTTTAGCTCCCCAGCTCCAGCGGCACGACCGGACCCTGCCTAACCCCTGCCCCAGCTCCATTTCCAAGGCCAACCCTGCATCTGGTTTGAAACCTCAGCTCCAACTCCTACCTCCAACCCAGACCCTGGACCCCAGCCTAGACTCCTGTTCCTGAGTCTAGACCCCCAAACCCAACTCCAGCCTCAAACCCAGTCTCAGTCCCAAAGCCCAGAACCAGATGATTCCTCAAGCCAGCCCCAGTACCTCCATCCTGGCCCTTGCACCCAGGCTGGACCCAACAAGCCCCGTGCTCATTCTCTTCAGCCTCAAACGCCAGAGGGAGGCCCGCTCACCTGGCTGCTTCCTGCTGGGAGGCCCGGAGGAGGGGCAAAGGCCTTTCAGGTGGGAAAGGAGATCCCAGAATAAACACCTGAGAATAAATATTGTGCTCACTAGCTCCTGCCCTCCAGTCAGAATGCGTGTCATGCAGTTCTGCAGGCTCAGCCCTGCCCTCCCCGTTTTTTAACTCAAAGTTCCTTCCACCTGGAATGTTTACCACTCCCCAGTCTCAGTGTGGTCGACTGGAATTCTTCAGCTGAGATGTCACCTCCTCCAGGAAGCCTTTCAGATCCTGCAGGCTGGTTTAGGTGCACTCATGGCCTTGTGCTTCCCCCACGACTGCTCTTACTGCAGTGTGCTTAATTGTCCTTTATTTGCTCACCTGTCACCTCCCACTAGATGTGTGGTCCCCAGCGAGTACAGGGATAGGGCGGGTTTTGCTAACCATGACCCCAGTAGCCAGCACTCAGCAGCCTGCACATGGAGAGTAATCAGTGCATATTTGTTGAATGATTGGCTGAATAAATAAAATGTGAATGAATAGGTGTGGAGGCTTTGAGCAGAGAACGTGAGAGAGGAAACTGGAAGGACAAGTCCCGCTCAGGCTGTATGGGGCCTTTTACGCCATGGGGAGGCATTTGGACTGTGCAGGGGCCGGTGGAGGGATGTGGTCAGTGCTCAGCTGCTAGCCAGTGAATCTGGCAGCACACACACCATGCTCCCGAGTGGCCAGCGGGTGGCTGGTTGGAGGGGCGCAGGCTGTCACTCGTCTTCTGGACTAGACCCTTCAAGGCCTCTTCTTTTCTGATGTGTCTGGAATAGAAAGAAAAGAAAAAGCAAAATTATCTTTTATTCTCAGTTCACAGAGAATTGTACCTGACCTGCTTGTATTCCTCTTTGCTTTGTCCTGTGGAGATGATTAGGGGCTGTCATAGCTCCAGTGCAACACTGCCCACAGACCTACAACGCGAGCACATGTGAAATACAAACTTTTTTTTTTTGTACTAGGTATTGAACTCAGGGGCATTCTACCTGCAAGCTACACCTCCAGGCCTCTTATTTATTATTTTTTTATGGTACTGGAGATGGAACCCAGGGGCATTCTACCTCCGAGCTACAACCCCAACCCTATTTTATTATTTTATTTTGAAAGAGGGGCTCACTAAGTTGCAGAGAGCCTTGCTAAGTTGCGGAGGCTGGCTGCGAACCTGTGATTCTCCTATTTCAGCCTCCCAAGTACTGGGATTATAGGCATGTGCCACCATGCCCAGAAATATAAACTTTTTATAGTGTGTTTCAAAAGAAACAGGTCAAATTAACACATTAAGATGAATATATTTTAATTCAAAAGTGTGCATGTATGTATATACATATTATATATTATTTATATAATTGAGTGTGTGTGGGAATACTGGGGATTGAATCCAGGGTATTCTACCTCCGAGTTATACCCCAAGACCTTTTTATTATTATTATTATTTTTGAAACAGGTTGCTGAGAGTCTTGTTACATTGCTGAGGCTGTCCTTGAACCTGTGATCCTCCTATCTCAGCCTCCCTAGTACTGGGATTACAGGTGTGCACCACCATGCCTGGTTCCAAAGTATATTTTAACACACAAGTTATTAAGGAACTTTGTGTGTGTGTGTGTGTGTGTGTGTGTGTGTGTGTGTGTGTGTGTTACTGGGGATTGAGCCCAATGGTGTTCTACCACTGAGTTACATCCTCAGCCCTTTTTCCTTTTTATTTTGAAACAGGGTCTCATGAAGTTACCGTATGCTGGCCTCAAACCTGCCATCCTCCTGCTTCAGCCTCCCAAGTACTAGGATTACAGGTATGTGTCACTGTGCCTGGCTATTAATGAGCAATTTGACAACCTTTTATTTTGTAAAAAGTCTCGGAAATTTTACACACACACACACACACACACACACACACACACACACACACAATGCATCTCAGTTCAGATTGTCCACATTTCAAATGCCCAGTTGCCACGTTTGGCTTGTGGCTATTGTCCTTACTGGGCGGCACAGCTCTATCTGTCCTTCCCCTGAAGAAAAGGACAGAGCAGGCTGACCCCTGTGGGTCAACGGTGTGACATTGCTGGTGTTCATCCTGCCACTTTGCTAAGCATTATAAAGTGTCCTCTCTATAATAAGGGGGAAGGGGAGCAGGAGATCCAGCAGAACTTGCCAGTTGTAGATTTCTCTTGCACACATCAGACATTTATTTACCCAACTGGAACCAAGGAGGGTCCAGTCCCAGGCAGACCCACTGTCCATCTGTCCCAGGCAGAGTGCGGGCAGGGGACCCATGAGATTTCACCCCCTTCTCTCCTCCCCAGCTTCTCTTGGGAATTTGGAAGCGTGGAAAACACAACCTAAAAGTGTCCTTGGTTTAAACATTGACTGGGCAAGTCTTTATTCTAAGTCCTGGGTCTTGTCAAATGACTTGCAGTTGAAGTAGACAGGCAGGCTCTGCACAGGGCTGTTGAACTCTGTCCCTAAAGCAGAGGTTGTGGGGGTAGAGGAGGAGGAGGAGGCAGTGGCTATGCTGGGGTAGATGTGCGTTCCGCCTGCCCTCAGATGCATTAGAAGTGATGCGTGGAGCCGGGAGTGGTGGCGCATGCTTGTAATCCCAGTACTTGGGAGGCTGGGACAGGAGGATCCGGGTTCGCGGTCAGCCTCAGCTATTTAGTGAGGCCCTCCGCAACTTAGTGAGACCCTGTTTCAAAATAAAGAATTAAAAAATAGGGCTGGGTGTGTAGCTTGGAGGTAGAATGTCCCTGGGTGCAACCCCCAGTACCACACACACACAAAAAAAGTGATGCGTGGAGCCAGGCGTGGTGGCCCACACCTCTAATTACAGTACTTGGGAGGCTGATACAGGAGGATTGAAGGCCAGCCTCAGCAACCAGGTGAGACCCTCAGTAACTTAGCAAAGCCCTGTTTCAAAATAAAAAGGGCTGGGGGTAGCCGGGCATGGTGGCACATGCCTGTAATCCTAGTACTTGGGAGGCTGAGACAGGAGGATCCCAGGTTTGAGGACAGCCTCAGCAAGGTAGTGAAGCTCTCAGCAACCTAGCAAGACCCTGTTTCAGAATAAAAACTAAAGCCAGGTGTGGTGGCACATGCCTGTAATCCTAGTACTTGGGAGGCTGAGACAGGAGGATCACAGGTTCGAGGACAGTCTCAGCAAGTAGTGAGACTCTCATCAACCTAGCAAAATCCTGTTTCCAAATAAAAATAAAACAAGGCTGGGGGTGTAGCTCAGAGGTAGGATGCCCCTGGCTTCAATCCCAAGTGCCACCCCCCCACACAAATAAATAAATAATAAAAATTGTAAAATGAGGATGAGGGTGTAACTTGGAGCCATAATGCCCCTGGGTTTAACACAAGACCAAAAAAAAAAAAAAAAAAAAAAAGGTGGTGGTGGGTGAGAGTGCTGGGGAGAAGGGAGTGGCTGGGGCTGTCTCCCTGCTTCTGCCAGGTTCCCTCCTCACACTATGCTCAGCCTGGAAGCCAGAGTGCTCCTGTTAAAAGGTGGGGGAGGTAATGCCACCACACTGCATGGGTCCCTCTGGTGGCCTGTGTCAGTCCTTCCACAATCTCTAAGGCCCCCGGGGCCGGAGTCTCTGTACTGGCTGTTCCCTCTGCCTTGAATGCTTCTCTCCCATGTGGCTCCATTCCTCCCTTCCCGCGGGAATGTACTCAAATGCTACCTTCCCACGAGGACTTCCCTGGCCTCCCTGTCTAAAATTGTGGTCTCCTCCCAATATTTTCTATGCCCTGCCCTTATTTCTTTTACTCCCTTATGTTTCCCCTTAGCACTTAGCACTTTCTACTATGCTAAATATTTTTCTTATCTATCTGGAATATGATCTGTCTTCCCACCCAGCCCTCCCCAGAATGTGAACGTCATGAAAGAAAGAATTCACCTGTTTGTTGGCTGTTGTATTCCCGGCTCCTAGAATAGGCCTGGCATATAGTATGTGTGCAATAAATGCTTGCTGGATGGATAGTGGAAAGAAAACTGGTTTGGGAGGTAGATTGATCTTGAAGTTTTTTTGTGTGTGTGGTACTGGGGATTGAACTCAGGGGCAGCCCTATTTTATTTTTATTTTGAAACAGGGTCTCCCTAGGTTGATGAGTCTCACTACTTACTGAGGCTGTCCTTGAACCTGGGATCGATCCTCCTGTCTTAGCCTCCCAAGTATTGAGATTGCAGGTGTCCACCACCATGCCCGGTGATCTTGAAGTTTCAAGTCCCAGCTCTAGCTTGGACAAATTGCTTTACCTCTGTGGATCTCAGTCTCTTTGTAAAATGGGGACAAGAGTACTTAGGTTACATAGTTGTGAGGAGGACTAAATATTATTCATTCATCCAGTTAACATTTACTGTATCCTTCTCTGGGCTAAGTATTGTGCAGGTGCAGGGTACGGGATGTGCTAAGGAGGTATCATCCCTGCCACCCTGAAGGGCAGGCGAAAAGAATAAGGGTCAGACAGCACAGGGAAGCTGCGGGCTCCAGTGGCTCTGGGTACCCACCGATGCTTGGTGACTCATGGTTTCCTGAGATAGACATCTTTTGGGGTATCAGTCCCACTCAAAATAATCATCCTCTTTACAGGGAAGAACCCCATTAACCAGGATTATATTTTATGACTTACTACTATGGCTACAATTGATTAGAGGTGAGCCCCAGGCTCAAGTCAGGCCCCAGAGACTCTCTTTGGGCAGTTTAAGGTTGAACTGGAGAGCTGGTTTCAGCTTGGGGACTTCTTAGAAGGTGTGCTAAGGTACACTTCTTGCTCCGTTCTGCCGGCTGAATGGGCAGTGATAAGCTGGTCTGTACAGAGTGGCAAGGACAGGAGAGGGACAGGGGTTCCAGCAGGAGGACCTGGCTAGAGGCCTCCATGAGACGTGGGTGCTTTCCCACCAAGAGAGTCCATGAGACACCCCAAGGAGCCACGTAATAAATTCTCCTTTTGTGCTTAAGCTGCCTTGAGTTGTTTTCTGTTAACGTGTAGCCAAAGAAGGGCACCGTAGCTACTCTATTCAGAACTAGAATCTCATAGTCCCAGTTTTAGTCATTCATTAATACATGCAGCACATGCCTAGTAAGTTCTAGTCCACACTTGCTGCCCCCACCAAATCCCACCACGTGGCACACACTAGGTGAGCAATAAATATGAATTTCTGTACAGTACTGGCCATAGAGGTGCTCAAAGCATTAACAGGCCTCTGAACCTCTAATGGTCTTGGGGAGCTAATCCCAACAGAGCTCAGGGGAATGAACCCCACTCCTGGTCCTGAAATGCCCTTTCTCTCACTCCAAATCCAGAGCGATGATTGTAAAAAAGGTCCTGAGACCCTGGGCACAGAGACATCCCCAGGCCCACCAGTGCCCCCAGGCACCTCCTGGGCACAGCTGGCTGGTAATGGCTGGCCATGCTCTGTATAAGAAGCAGTGGGGAAGGTAGATGTTGGAGGACAGAATCGCCCGCGGAGCAGTCATTGGTGCTGAGAGAACAGGTGGCAGGGAGGCTCATCTGGGCAGCTCATGCTGTCTGGCCACATCTGGCGCCACGACTCTAGAGGAAGGGGAGGGGTCCAATGGGTATCTGAGGCCAGAGGGAGAGACGAATCCTGGAGGCTCTTATGCCAGGACAGCATAGCAGCCCCCCGGAGCACCAGCTGTCACCTGAGAAATGCGTGCGTCCCCAGAGCATTCATCTGCAACCAGAGTAGAGTCAGAGCCAGAGTAGAGTTCAGATGTCAATGCCTAGTCCTGGGGTGACCAGTGGGGCCCATTCAGTGGCTGCGGGAGGAGGTAACTGCCAGGCCTGCTCCATCAGTGAGGGGTCACTGGTTGAAGAGCCCTTGGGACGGAGGAGCTGGCCTCAATGAGGGATTACCTCCAGCCTCCCCAGGGAGTCAGGATACGCAAAGTGGAGGGAGGTCTGGGATTAACATCTAGAGACCCAGCACCCCCCCTCCAAGGCAATTTGGTGTGGGAGCACTGAAGGCAGGTAGGGAGCTAGACACCATTGTAGGCCTGGCCTACAATCACTAGCAGGAAGCCGTGTGCAGCCAGGAAACACCCTGCTGACCCGCTGGCCAAGGTGCTAGGTTCTGCTGGGCGGGGCTCTCCTCTGTCTGGACTCCCTCCCTTCCCAGCTAGAGAGCAGCCAGGTTTAGGTTAGGCTCGGGTTAGCTTGGCTTGGGAGTTTTCAGCTCCTTTTCCTTGTTTAGCCTCTCTGGGGGTCACATTCCTATAAACCCCACTACCTGCTCTGTGGTGTTCGGCTTGGGTGCGGCTCGCGCACAGTGCGTAAGAGCCTGGGCTTTGGAGTCCCCTGGGCAGATGGGGCTACACTCCTGGCCCTGCCTGGGTAACCAGGTGCCAGTTAACTTACGCCTCCTTGGTTCTGATTTCCTCATCTGTAAACCGGGGGTCCGTGTTGTGGGTGAAAGGTGATGCCCTGACTCTAAGACAGTTTTCTTTTCTTTTCTTTTTTCTTTTTTGCAGTACTGGGGATTGAACCCAGGGGCATTCTACCTCTGAGCTACACCCCCAGCCCTGTTTTTTATTCTTTATTTTGAAACAGGGTCTCACTAAGTTGCGGAGGGCCTCACTAAGTAGCTGAGGCTGGTCGCGAACCTGGATCCTCCGGTCTCCGCCTCCCAAGTACTGGGATTACAAGCGTGCGCCACCATGCCTGGCCTCTAAGACAGTTTTCAGTTGACACGTCCATCATTTGGATGCTAACAGATCCTAGCCCAGCAAATTTCCTTCTGGTCCTCAGAAGAGTTCCAGGTTCCTCTGCAATTTTCTCCTTTCCATGTCACACTTCCTCCCGCTTGCCCAACTCTCACCAGTCCTTTAGTCAGAGTTCACTCCTCTCCCTCTCCTCCACCATCATCTTGGTCCAAGCACTGGCCTGTCGTACCTGGACACAAGTTCCTCCGAGCCGGCTCCTGCCTCCACTACTGGGTACCCTCAATCAAAGCCCCACACAGACCCCCAAGTGAGCTTTAGACAAGAGACATAGCTCTTGCCCTCATGGAACACTGCTGGCAGAAGAGGCAGATGTTAAATAACTAAATGGACACGTAGTGAGGGTTATGAAGGAAAACAATATGGTGGCCGTCACTTATGAGAGGGGAAGGTAGACGTTGATACCAGAATATTAGAGCTAGTTAAGCTAAGATCTGAAGGAGGTGTGGGGGTAAGAGCATTCCACGCAGAGCAAGCAGTATGTAGAAAGGCCCAGAGGCAGGAAGACCTTGGTCACTGAAAGAAGGCCAGTGTCGCAAGACCTAGAAAGCACGGCAGCCTAGTGCTGGCTCTGCACTTCCGGTCCGTGTCTTTCATGAGACATCAAGGCCCCTGGCAAGATCCGACCCTGCTGACCCCTTTTCCTCCCACCCTAGTCCCATTTCCTTTTTTTGGCTTTTTTTTTTTTTTTTTGTGGTACTGGGGATTGAATCCAGGGGCATTCTACCTCCGAGCTACACCTCCAGCCCTATTTTATTTATTTATTTTTTGTTTTGAAACAGGGTCTCATTAAGTGGCTGAGGGCCTCGCTAAATTGCTGAGGCTGACTTGGAACCTGCAATTCTCCTGTTTCAGCCTCCCAAGTACTGGGATTACAGGTGTGCCCCACCACACTTGCCCCCCCCCCCAATCTTCTTTCAAGCCAGCTTCTCTGCAAAGATGCTAGTTTGGAATGAAGGTGTTTGAGTCCCAGAAGAGCCCAGCTCCTGGTGTGATAGTGCAATGGGCTGTCGTCTTTGTGGGAGAACCTCTCAGGGATGCCTGCATTTTTCCTGCTCTTCAGATCGGGTCTCCCGTGGGTAGAGGACATGCTGCAGGGCATGCTGGTGTGGGGGCGATGAGCCGGCTGCTGTCATAGGGTGCAGGGAGAGGGTGGAGAGGTGGTTGCTAAAGAGAGTCCCACAGAGCTCCTATGGAGTGCCTTGCTTCATGGCTCTGCCAGGTACCTTCTGTCTGCTTTACACCTTCAGGAGAGCCGTGTCAAACGCAACAGCTAAGACTCAGCTCTTGCTGTGAAAACTACCCCAAGAGCAAGCCCAGAGTCAGTAAAGAGGCCTGGGGAAGGTGGGAAGCCTCAGAGACAACAGCAGGGTCAGGAGGGACAGGGGCTCAGATAATATTTATTTGGGTGTTGGAGGGGCATCTGGTCTCTGCAGGCAGTAGCCAGGGACATTTGGGTCATATTCCTTTCCTCTTTTTTTTTAGGGGGTTATTAGGGATGGAACACAGGGGCCTTCTACCTTTGAACTACACTCTCAGCCCTTTTTTAAAATTTTGAAACAGGGTCTCATTAGGTTGCTGAGGGTCTTGCTAGGTTGCTGAGGGTCTTGCTAAGTTGCTGAGGCTGGCCTCGAATATGCTATCTTCCTGTCTCAGCCTCCCAAATACTGGGATTACAGGTATGTTCTACCAAGCCAGTTCTTTGACTCTTTAGTGTATAATGAAGTATTTTTTCCAGCCTGGCATGGTGGCACATGCCTATAATCCCAGTACTTGGGAGGCTGAGCCAGGAGGATCACAGGTTTGCGGCCAGCCTCAGCAACTTAGCAAGGCCCTCCAACAACTTAGTGAGACCCTGTTTCAAAATAATAAGTAAAATAGGGCTGGGGGTGTAGCTCAGAGGTAGAACCCCCCTGGGATCATTCCCCAGTGTCTCCTACACAAGAAGTATTCTTCCTGGTACCTATGTATGGCTGGGTCTCCCAGGATGGAGCTTTGGAGGCATTATTGGAGGGAGAAGAACCCCCAGAGATGGAGGAACCGGCAGGGCCCTGCAGAACAAAGAAGTCTGCAGTGATGTGGAAGTAAGAGAAAGAAGAGCAGAGCTCTGCGAATAGCCCCAAGAACAGGCTCTGAGGGTAACTTAAGACTTTGGAGAGTCCTCATAACTTTGACATGTTCATTATTTTAATCTCATCTTTCCCCTCACCTTTACACATACAAGAATCCTCAGAAAGCCTCATTATATTTCATAAAGGAGGGGAAAATGTAAGAGGCTTTGCCTGGCCCGACTTGGCTGTCAAAGAAGAAAGGAGGGAGGCCATAGGCAGGGCTGCCTGAGATGGTAGCAGGTGGCCCTGTCCTCAGGCCCAGGGAGCAAAGCAGATGGCAGGAAGCCAGCCCCAAGTACACTGTGATTTCTGAGTGCCCGGCAGCCCTGTGCACAAAGACAAGGGACAGTGGCTGTGGATGAGCTGCAGCTCCCAGGCTTCAGTAGCCCCTCTTCCCCTCCCTTGTCCTGGCCCCCTAGCTAAGCAGAAGGTGGACAAGGCTCTGGGAAAACACCTTTATTCTGACCATGTCCCTAGCTCCCAGGGTAAGAGAGGGAGGTTGGCTGGGCTGGTGGTGCTGGGACTGCCCGGGCTCTGGCGTGAGTGGCCTGAGGACAGACACGGTGCTTGACTCCAAGTGGCTCACCAGAGGGGTCACTTGGTATTTATCTCAAAATCCACCTCTGAATCGAGGAGGGAAGGAAGCCGAATTCCAGCGATGGTGTGGAACCCCGGGACCTGCTCTTGCTCTTGGATCTGGTCTCGGAGGCGCCGGATCTCAAGGCGCTGCATTTCGATGATTCTCCCAGTTTCTTCTTTCTCGTTCAGTCTCATGGTGGGAGTGATGCTGGTCATGTCCCTGCTGGGCGCTGTAAGGGACAGAGCAGGACAAATGAGACCTGCTTGCTGGCCTGCTGTGGCCTCTCCTCCTCTCCCCTCCTCCCTCCTCAAGCATTCACTGGGAACCAGGCGTGGTGGTGCACGTCTGTAATCCCAGTTCTTGGGAGTCTGGGACAGGAGGATTGCAGGTTTGAGGCCAGCCTCAGCAACTTGGCAAAACCCTCAGCAACTTAGCGAGACCCTGTTTCAAAATAAATAAATAAATAAATAAATTTAAAAAGGGCTGGGGGTGTAGCTCAGAAGTAGAATGCCCCTGGTTCAATCCCAGTACTAAAAAAAAAGTCATTGGGTACCTACTGTGAGATGACATTTGATCCCAGATGCTGAGGGTACAGAGATAGATAAGCCACTTCACTGTCTTTCAGAGACACACTCCGCATGACCCTAACCCCCCCGCCAGCTCCCAGCTCCCTGTGTGCCTGCGTAAACATCCTCATCATCTCTCTCCCATTCCCCATGCCTCTGGCAGGGTGGCACTCTCCTGTGAACTAGGTTGCAGAAGATACAGCGCACACAGGCCCATAAGCCCATCCGCCAGCTTGGGTCTGTATTGCGCACGTGTGCCCGTTCCTGCCTACCTCTCCACCTGCTCCCTCAGCTGCTCCCTCTCTTGCATGGTTACTGCGTAGTCTCTGTGCTTTCTCCCATCAGACCATGCACATAGCTACTTGCCCAGACACCATCTGGCTTCCCAGGGGAGCCCAACCTGTTTGTGAAGCCACAGTCCTAGAGGAACTCAGCGGAGTGAGCTTGCAAATGCCCCAGCACTTGGATGTCTTCTTTCTCTGCCCTGCTAGCAGCTGCACTGGCTACACCAGCATCTCTTTGCCCAAAGCTTCTCCAAGTGTTAACAAAGATCTTGCTGCAGATTGTAGCTTTAAGGCTCTCCAGGCGGCCCAATCACTGTGCGAGGTCAGTGGACCTCAGAGGTGGGGCAATGCAAGGGAGAGGGATCAGACACTGCAGAGCTGCAGGCTGGTGGCTGATCTCCAGGAGTGGTTGTCTTCTGGAACACGCCTGGCCTGGGTGATGCTGCCCCATGAATGTCCCCAGGGTGCAGCTCTTCCCCTGGGAGGCCAGCTCAAGTGGAAGATGACCCAGTGGACCCAGGGTGGGGCTCTGCCTTCCGTCCTGGTCTGTCTCCCACGCTGGTCTGTGAGCATCTCCAGGGCATGGGCTCTGCTTTTCCTGTTTCTCCCTTTCACACCCACAGTTCTCTTCCCTTTGACAACGACTTGCCTGCTCATCATACTGTGGTTCAGTCTTACAGGGGGCACGTGCTGTGGCTGTGTAAACCCTCCTGCCCTCCCTCCATGGCGGTGTGAAGCCAGTTCTCTCCAGCAACTCCGCCCTTGCCTTCCTCCTCATATCCCCAGTCTCCTCTTGTTCCTTGCTCTGCCCAGAACCTGTTTTTTCCAGATTTGGGCATTTTCCCTCTCTGCATACTCCCCACAAGCTTCCTTCAGTAGAGTAAAGTGATTTTATTTTAATTAATTAATGAATTAATTTTTTTGGTGGTACTGGGGATCGAACCCAGGACTTCATGTGCATGCTAGTCAAGCGCTCTACCACTGAGCTATGGTCCTCAGCCCAAATTCTGATTGCAAATGATGGAAAATAAGACTGTGGTTACTTATATATGTGGATTTGCTTTCACCTTTTTTTGTGCTTTGTATCATGTTTTCTTTTCCTTTTCTTTCTTTTTCAAATTTAGTACTTTCCCACTTTACTGGTTTGTAAGATTCTCCCTCCCTCCCTCCCTCCCTTGCTTCCTTCCTTCCTTCCTTTGTACTACTTCTCTAAAAAATGTAACATGCATATTTAACATAAAAGAGTCCAAGGCAAATCAATAATGTTATCTTCTTATAAAACAATACAAGACTTAGAATGATTTATCTCCAAGCCCTCCTGGCTTATACACTATTTATTTATTTATTTATTTATTTATTTATTTATTTATTTGTACTGGGGTTTGAACCCAGAGGCATTCTTCCTCCAAGCTACACCCCCAGCCTGATTTTACTTCTTATTTGGAAACAGGGTCTCACTAGGGTACTGAGAGCCTTGCTCAGTTGCTGAGGCTGGCTTTGAACCTGGGATCCTCCTGTCTCAGCCTCCCAAGTACTGGGATTACAAGCATGCGCCACCACGCCCAGCTCTATCTTAATATTTTAATCCCCAATTTAGCCATTGTTTTTCATTATCTTATACAGTTAATGATGGTTTAGATTTTATGTATTTGCCTTTGCTCATTGTTTCTTGTATTCTGACTTTGCTCTGGAATCATTTTTCTTCCATATATATATTAGAAGTTACTTTAAGGAGGTTTTGTTGGTGATGAATTCTGTTTTCATTTGTCAGATTCTTGTCTTTTAGTCCCATTTTAAGAAGACAGCTACACTGGTCATATACTCTAGGGGACAGCTGGGACCCTTCAGCACTTTGAAGGTACTATGCCACTATTTCTGGCTTTCACTGTCGCTATAGAGAAGTCAAATGTCAACTGAATTGTTATTCCTTCATATGCAATCTATCCCTTCTCTCTGGCTGCTTTTCATGTCTTGTTGTCTTTGGTGTTCTGCAGTTTAGATGTAGGTTTCTTTTTAGTCATACTGCTTTGAATCCATTGGGATTTCTGCATCTGATGACTGGTATCTTTTGTTAATTCTGAAAAACTATCAGCTATTCCTTATGGTAGTGTTGTCTTTCTTCATTCTTTCTCAAACTTCAACTAGATGTAAACTGGATTGTTCTATTCTATCCTCTTTGTCTTATATCTTTATTCCTCTGGGATGCAATCTGGCTACTGTTTTTATTCTTTCCGTTTACAAATTCTCCCTTCAGATGTATCTAATCTATTGCTCAATCTGTCCACTGAATTTCTAATTACAATTACTATAGTTTTCATTTTTAGAAGTATTATTTGTTTTTTTCCAATACGTCTCTACAATTTTGGAAGGCCTTTTTTTCTGTTTCAAATTCCTCCTTTATTTAAAAAATTCTACTATTCATGGTCTTTGTTGGTCTGTAGTTTGATGTTTTTGTTTGTTTTCACACGTGTTTAGTGTTTTTTGATTGTGAGCTCATGTTCTCTGGGAAGTTGTTGAAGTCTATATTCTTTCAGAAAGAGTTTATATTTGCTTGTGCTTGGGACTTGGGGACCTACCAGCATTTAAACAAAAGTTTTAGCTAGGATTACTTCGAACCACAAATTGAGTGTAAGTTGTGGACTGCCTGAGTATGGGCTTTTGGTTACCAATTTTCAGGGAGAGATTAGAATTTTTTCTTTTCTTCATTCAGAGCCAAGGCTCACATAGATACTTATCTTACGCATCTCCCTATGCAAGGTAGATTTCTCCCTCTAGTTCATCTTTAGTTTCCCAATTCATTCTATATTGCTTTGACTCTTTTTCTTTTAAAAATATATATGCCACTGGGCGTGGTGGCGCATACTTGTAATCCCAGTACTTGGGAGGCTGAGACCGGAGGATCCAGGTTTGTGGCCAGCCCGCAACTTAGTGAAACCCTGTTTCAAAAATAAAGAATAAAAAATTGGGCTGGGGGTGTACCTCGGAGGTAGAATGCCTCCAAGGTATATATATGCCTGTAGTATATATATATATATATATATACATATATATATATATATATATATATGTATATATATACACTGTAGAAAAACTGTAGTAGAAAACTGGAAGGAAAACATGCTCTTCCTAATGACACATTTTCTTGAGTTAATAGTTATTTTTCACAAAATATGACAATGATTTAGAGTCAATAAACTTTTTAACTTTTTTTGTGTGTGTGTGATACTGGGGATTGAACCCAGGGGGTTTCTACCTCTGAGCTATACCCTCAGCCATTTTCTACTTTTTGTTTTGAAACAGTCTGTTAGGTTGCTAAGAGTTTCACTGAATTACTGAGGCTGTCCTCAAACCTGCAATCCTCCTGTCTCAGCCTCCCAAGTACTGGGATTACAGGCATGCACCACCACACCCGGCTCTCAACCCTTGAAGGCTTATTACAAATAACAGTAATCCCTCATCACATTCTGCTCCATTTCTTAAACTTTGGAGGCAATAATTTCAATTACTTTAGCTAAGTCTTTTGGCATACACTTTCATGCTCTTTTTTGATTAATATACTTATGTTGCTTTTTTATTTATCATTTTTAGGCATCATTTATTGTATTTCCATTATGAAAGGTGAGCATTTAGCTTTTTTTCAACACCCTCCCCTGTCCCATGCATACTTCCTATCCTTTCCACCCCCAGTTTTGAGTGGATTAATAGTCAGAATTTACAGAACAATGATTTATGTCACATCTGAGTCATGTAGTATACACTGATTCATTTTTCTTTTCTATACAATAATTTGCTTTCCCTGGAGGTAATACTTATTTTGTTTTACCATTTGCCTAATTTTACATGTATATACTGTTAATTCAACTTTTTGGTTGTTGTGTAAATGTTCTCTCATTAGATATTTAGACATTCTATCAATTTTGTCTTCACTAAGTGCCTTTTTACCTACCCAATCTGGGCTGAGCACTCTCTAGTTCTGTGGCAGAGCTATTATCCAGGGATCTCCTTCCACCATCATTTTAGGGATTCTTTTGCATCTTTCAAATTTGAATGTTTTGCTTCTTGAATCCTATGTCTTCTTTCTTGTTTTCTGGTATAGAGCACCCACAATAGCCTTCTGAGAAAGTGTGCATGGGAGGTAAATTTATTGAGACTCTTACGCATCTCAAAGTCTTAATTCCACTCTTTCCCTTGATTGATCATTTGGCTGGGTATAGAATTCTGGATTGGAAATACTTTTCCTTTGGATAATTAAAAGCATCGGTCCATTGTCTTCTAGTTTCCAGTTAGCTTCTAATTTCCAGCTCTTGTTGAGAAGTCCAGTGCAACTGGGATTTTTTTTTTTTTGTGGTACTGGGATTGAACTCAGGGGCATTCTACCGCCGAGCTACACCCCAGCCCTATTTTTTTATTCTTTATTTTGAAACAGGGTCTCACTAAGTTGTGGAGGGCTTCACTAAGTAGCTGAGGCTGGCCGCAAACCCGGATCCTCCGGTGTCAGCCTCCCAAGTACTGGGATTACAAGCGTGTGCCACCACGCCTGGCTTGCAATTGGGATTTGCTATTGTTCTTGTTTGACAGTTTCAGATCCTTTAAAACCAAAAGGCCAATAAATGAAGAAACCATTTTTTTCTATCATGGTGATATGGATGATTTAAAAATTTAAAAAGCTAGCCAGGCATGGTGGCGCACACTTGTAATCCCAGTACTTTGGGAGGCTGAGACCGGAGGATCCGGGTTTGCGGCCAGCCTCAGCTACTTAGTGAGGCCCTCCCGCAACTTGGTGAGACCCAGTTCAAAATAAAGGATAAAAAATAGGGCTGGGGGTGTAGCTTGGAGGTAGAACACCCCTGGGTTCAATCCCTGGTACTGCAAAAAAAAAAAAAAATTAAAAAGCTGCCAGGCATGGTAGTACATGCCTGTAATCCCAGTACTTGAGAGGCTGAGACAGGAGGATAGCAGGTTCGTGGCCAGCCTCAGCAATTTAGCAAGGCCCTCAGCAACTTAGTGAAACCCTGTTTCAAAATAAAAACTAAAATAGGGCTGGGGGTGTAGCTCAGAGGTAGAATGCCACTGGGTTCAATCACCAGTACTACAATAAATAAATAAATAAATAAAAATAGAAATTTAAAAATCTATGGTAAAATATATACTATCATTTGGATCTTGAATGTTCCCAAAGGCCCATATGTTGAAGGCTTGGTTTCCAGCCTGTGGTGCTATTAGGAGGTGGTGGAACCTTCTGGAGGCGGGCCTGGTGGAAGGACGTTAACTCATTGGAAGGAAGTTACCTTATTGCAGACATGCCCATCAAGGAGATATTGGGATGTTGGCCATTTCTCTCTTTCTTTTTTCTTCCCTGCTGCCATGAGGTAAATAGGCTTCCTTTACCATACCTCTGCCATGATGTACTGTGCCACCACAGGCCCAAAGAAACAGGGCCAAGCGACTGTGGGATGAAACCTCTGAAACTGTGCGCCAACATAAAATTTTCCTCCTTTTAAGTTGATACCTCAGCTATTTTATCATAGTGATGGAAAGCTAATACAATACACAGAACATAAAATTTACCATCGTCAAGATACAGTTCTGCAGCTTTAGGTACATTCAAACTGTTGCACAACCACTACCACCATCCATTTCCAGAATCTTTTCATCTTAGCCAACTAAAGCTATATGTACACATTCAATACTAACTTCCCATTCCTCACCAGTCCCCAGCCCCTGGCAATCATCATTCCACTTTGTTTCTATAAATCTGACTACTCCAGGAACCTAACTTAAGTGGACTCATACAATATTTGTCCTTTTGTGATTTATTTCACTTAGCAGAATGCTGTCAAGGTTCATCCATATTGTAGTATGTGTTAGAATTTTTAATTTTCTTCCTTTTTTTGTGTGTGGTTCTGGGGATTGAACTCAGGGGTATTTTACCTCTGAGCTACACTCCCAGCCCTATTTTTTATTTTGAAACAGGGTCTCACTAAATTGCTGAGGGCCTTGCTAAATTGCTGAGGCTGGCTTTGACCTTTTGATCCTCCTGTCTCAGCCTTCCAAGTACTAGGAGTACAGGAATGCACCACCATGCCCAGCTAGAATTTCCTTCCTTTTTAAAGATGAATAATATTTCATTGCATGCACACATCAAAATGTGATGTGTTTAAACAAAATAAATATTTTGTTTATCCACTTATTCATCAATAGAAACTTGGGTGGCTTCTACCTTTTGGCAATTGTGAATAATGTTGCTATGAACATGGTGGACACATGTATCTTTGAGTCCCTGATTTTCAATTTTTTGGTATATACCTAGAAGTGGGATTGCTAGATCAGATGGTAATTCTATTTTTAATTTTTTGAGTAACTGCATGCTGTTTTCCATAGTGGTTGCACCATTTTACATTCCTTCCAGTATTGCACAAGCGTTCCAATTTCTCTACATTCTTGCCTAAACTTGCTATTTGCTGGTGTGTGTGTGTGTGTGTGTATGTGTGTGTGTGTGTGTGTGTGTGTGTGTGTGTGTGTGTGTTAGTTACTGGGGATTGAACCCAGAGGCATTCTACCTCTGAGTATTACCACACAGCCCTTTTTATTTTTTGGTTTGAAACAGGGTCTTACTAGGTTGCTGAGAGGCTGGTCTTGAACCTGCAATTCTCCTGTCTCGGCCTCCAAAGTGCTGGGATAATAGGCATGCACCCAGCTTATTTTGCTATTTTTTTTAACATTTTTTTCTCCTAGTACTGGGGATTGAACCCAGGGCCTTGTACCTGCTAGGTAAGCACTCTACCTAGTTCATTAGTGTAGTTAGATATAAAATGTCCCCTAAAGAGCTCACTTAATGTTTGGAGTTGATATAACTGAGTCATGAGGGTTGTAATCCCAGCAGTAGATAAATCCATCGTAATGTATTTATCTGGGTGGAGACCCAGGCCAGTGGGGTGTGGCTGGAGGTGGGTCCCTGGGGGTGTGGCCTTAGGGATTATATAAATGGTTCCTCTTCCCCCTGCTCTCTCTTGCTTTCCACCTCCATGATGTGAGGAGCACAGCCCATGTGCTCTCCCTCTCTCTGCCTCCCACCATGCCCTGAGATCCATGGTCCCCAGCCTCACACGGACTGAGCCTGAAACCGTAAGGAAAATAAATCTTTCCTCTTTTACATTATAATCTTTTACATTATAGCTGCAAGAACGCTGACTGGAACGATTAGGATAAGCTACATCCATAGCCATTTTTATTTTCATTTAGCCATCCTAAAAGTAGTATCTCATTAGTTATCATTTATATTTTCCTATTGATTACAGATATTGAGATTCTTTTCACGTACTTACTGGCCATCTGTATATTTTCTTTGAGAAGTGTCTATTCCAGTCCTTTGTCCTTTTTAAATTTTTGTTGGTGTTGAGTTCTAGGGGTTCTTCATTTATTCTGGATATTAATCTTTATCAGATATATGATTTGCAACTGTTTTTCTCCCATTCTGAAAGTTGCCATTTCTCTCTGTTGACAGGATTCTCTGAGGCGTGTGATCTTTATATTCTGATATAGTCCAGTCGATCTGGCGTTTGTTGTTGTCATTGCCTATTACCTCTGGTGACATTCACCGAAGAAATAATTGCTAAATCCAAAGTTATAAAGCTTTATTTTTTTACTTTTTTGTGATACCAGGGATTGAACCCAGGGGCGTTCTACTTCTGAGCTATCCCCCAGTCCTATTTTATGTTTTATTTTGAAATAGGGTCTCACTAAGTTGCTGAGGCTGGCCTTGAGCCTGCGATCCTCTTGCCTCAGCCTCCCAAGTACTGGGATTACAGGCATGTGCCACCATGCCTGGCAAGCTTTTTTTAAACCTGTGATTATTTATAAGAGTTATATAGTTTTAGGTCTTATTTATTGATTTATTTTTAGATGGGATCTTGCTACATAGCCCAGGCAGGTCTCAAGGCAGCTAAATTGCTCCTCCTGCCTCAGCCTCCTGAGTAGCTGGAACTACAGGCACATGCCATCACACCTGGGGGCTCTTGTGTTTAGATCTTGGATCTACTTGGAGTTGGTTTTTGTATATGGTGTAAGGTGAGGGTTCATCTTCATTCTTTTGCATGCAGATGTCTTGTTTTCCCAACACTACTATGCTTTCCCCATGAGATGGTCTCGTCAGCCTTGTTGACAGTCACTTGACCATATAGGTGAGGGTTTATTTCTGGACTCTCAATTCTATTCCTTTGGTCTCTGTGTCTGTCATTATGCCAGTATTATACTGTTTTGGTTACTATACATTTGTAGTAAGTTTTGAAATCAAGAAGTGTGAGATCTTTGACTTTGTTCTTTTCAAAGATTGTTTTGGGGCTGGCTCAGGGGTAGAGCACTTGCCTAGCATGTGTGAGGCCCTGGGTTCCATCCCCAGCAGGACAAAAACAAATAAACAAAAAAAGATTGTTTTGGCTATGCAGGGTTTCTTGAGAGCCCATGTAAATTTTAGAATGGATTTTTCTGTTCCTGCAAAAGTCATTGAAATTTTGATAGAAATTGCACTGAGTCTGTAGATCACATTGGGTAGTACTGACATCATAATAATATTAAGTTTTCCAATCCATGAACATGAAACACTTCCATTTATTAGTGTCTTTCTTTTAGCAATGTTTTGTAGTTTTAAGTCTTTGTCTCCTTGGTTAAGTTTGTTTCTAAGTACTTTATTCTTTTTGATGCTATTGTAAATGGAACAAACTGATTTCTTAATTTTCTTTCTATATCATTCATTGTTAGTATATAAAAATGCAATTTTTGTGTTTGCATTGATTTTGCATCCTGTAATTGGGATTTTTTGATTATTTGATGAAGCTTCTCCCTACCCCAAACTTTGGAAGTTCAAAGGACTTTTTCTTTGTACTCTGGTGTTTTGAGATTTCATGATGATGGACTTGATGTGGATCTACTTTTAACCACTGTTTTGGATACTAGGTGAATCTAATAACTTCTTTTTTTGTGTGTGTTACTGGGGATTGAACCCACAGGCATTCTACCATAGAGTTACAAGCTCAGCCATTTTTTAACGAGTTCTTGCTGAGTTATTATACACTGGCCTCAAACCTGCGATCCTCCTATCTCAGCCTCCCAAGTACTGGGATTACAGACATGCGCTACTATACCTGGCTTCTAAAAGCATCTTTAACAGATCTTCCCTCCTGTTTTCAGCCCTACCTTTACCTCTACTTCCAGAGAGGCTCCTTGTAACTCCTGCATCTTTTGAGGGTTTTGTGGTATGCATTAGGTTTTCCCCCCTAGGTTCTCCATTTCCAGCTTAGGATTTCGGTTTCTTGGGTCTATGAAGTTGGTTACCATTCATCCATCCATTTCCTAGCTTTCAAAATTTTGTGTCTCTTGCTTCCTTTTGTGTTTTCTTTGTTGCTATGGTTTATTTATGCCATTTTAGTTGGGTTTCAAATAGCCATCTTTAGACAGCTGCTCTCATGATACAGTTTTAGTAACTGAAAAACAAGCAAGTGGATCTTTTAGATCTGTTAGTTAATTGTCATATGTTTGAAAACTCAATATAAATGTTGCTGAGACTAAAGTAGTGGTTTGGGGATAACAACCTCTCTTATTCAGAAAAATAATTCTTAAACACCAGCTGGACTGGCCAATTTCTTAAACACCTTGAGAATGTGTATTTTGAGCTGATTTGTCTTGTTGGGCTGAGACAGGTTCAAAATCAGAGGTCAGACTTAGGTTTTCCATGATCAAGGCAGACAATTGTAATACTTGTCTTTGATTGTTACAAAAGAATGCTCCTTGAGTAAAACACTTCAGCCCCTTTCCCCCAGTGATAGTATCTTAAATAATCGTAGTATCTGAGGCAATTCCCTTATGTTTGAAAGACCTAATCCGAGCCGGGCGAGGTGGTGAACTCTTGTAATCCCAGTACTTGGGAGGCGGAGACCAGAGGATCCGGGTTCGTGGCCAGCCTCAGCTACTTAGTGAGGTCCACCGCAACCTCGTGAGACCCGGTTTCAAACTAAAAGTATAAAAAATAGGGCCGGGGGTGTAGCTCCGAGGTAGAATGCCCCTGGGTTCAATCCCCAGTACTGCAAAAAAAAAAAAAGAAAGAAAGAAAGAAAGAAAGAAAGAAAGAAAGAAAGAAAGAAAGAAAGAAAGACCTAATCCATAGCTATGGGGTGTTTCAGTTCATCCAGGTCTCTAAGCTTTATTCCTGGAGGCAAACCACCAGAAAACAAAATACTTGAACTATGCTGGCTTACTTTTCATAAAAAGTCTTATGCTGTTGGATTTATTGATTGTCCAAGTAAGAAATAGAAACCTAAAGAATCTTTATTTATTGCCTGAAAGCCTTTAGTTAGAGACTGTCCACTGTTATTCAGCATTCCTTTCATAAAGATCCACATGTTAAGTTTTTCATAGAATTTAGTGCCAGGAAAAGGTTTCTCCAGAAATACAAAAAAAAAAAAAACCCACCAAACTTTCTTTTGCCATGCAATGAGAACTATGTAAACAATCACATCTTTTTAAAAAAATTTCCCTTTTAACTCATGGTTGTTAGAAATTTAGAGGCATTTGAGGATATAATTGCAGTAATGAACTCATTAAATATTTCTTATGTAATTCTTTCCCCTCTCCCTTTAAATAATTTCTCATCTTTTTGTCTTCATTTTAATTGGCCAGGTCCACAATCCCTTAACCACAATTCTAAAATGCAAAAAGATTTAAAAATGGAATGCCTTTTGAAACTCATTACAGTGTGCATATTCATGTGTCACTATAGAATCCTAATGTGTTTGATTTCAGGGCACTGCCCCAGGTCCCTTTGGGGGTGTTATATAATACAGAGCATGCTCTCTCTAAAATCTGAAAGATTCTGAATTCTAAATCGTAGCTAACCCTGGGGATTTCAGACGGGACTATAGACCTGTGAGTGTTTAATGTGGGAAGGACCTCACCAATCCTTTGGAGAAGGCATGGAGAGGCTCCCAGAAGGCCAGAGGTGGATGTGACCCGGTAGAGGAGGAAGCTAGGAGGAAGCATTGGTCCCTTTGTCCCAATGCCCATCTCCCTGGCCACCGGTGACATTACCTGTCTCTGCAACTTCTTGTGGCCGGATTTTCTTGGACAATTTCAGAGCTGCTTCAAGGTCATAGACTTGAGAGCGGGTGAACTTCAGCTCCCTGCGGAGCTCATTAATTTCCTTGATTAGAGAAACATTTTCCTTCAGAAAAGAAGGAAAGACAGTGAGTATGGCTGGACGAGCGATCGGTGGTCGCAGGGCATGCCCTCCTGGGATGAGGGGGCGGAAATGGACAAGGTTAGGTCTGGACCCAGGTAACTGCATCCTTCGGGGGGGGGGCATGTGTCTTTATCTTGTACACCGCTCAGCCTCTCAAAGTGACAGCAACTGACTTTCAGGTGGACTTAGCACCATTCCCAACCATCCATGCTCTTTCGGATATCAGTAACAATGCTTTCCTAAGCACTTTTATTTATTTATTTATTTATTTATTTATTTATTTATTTATTTTTTGCGGTACCGGGGATTGAACGCAGGGGCGTTCTACCTCCGCGCTACGCCCCCGGCCCTATTTTTTTTATACTTTATTTTGAAACCGGGTCTCACGAAGTTGCGGAGGGCCTCACTAAGTAGAGAGAGAGAGAGAGAGAGAGAGAGAGAAGAAAGGAGAGAGGAGAGATTGATCGTGCGCGCGCGCATGCGCGCTGAGGCTGGCCGCGAACCCGGATCCTCCGGTCTCCGCCTCCCAAAATACTGGGATTACAAGCGTGCGCCACCACGCCCGGCTTCCTAAGAACTTTTAAATATGATTTTGATGTATTTAAGCATCATAATAATCCTATGGCTACACTGGCTACATTCTATTACAATCACTTTTTTTTTTTTTGGTGTTCAGGATTGAATCTGGGCCTTACACACATGCTAAGCACACATTCTACCACTGAACCACACCCCCAATCGCTACAATCACAGTTTTACAGAACAGGAACCTGAGGAACAGAGAGGTTGTGTAATTGGACTAAATTACACAGCTAGCAAGTGTCAGAGCCAGGATTTTAATCCCAACGGTCTGACTCCAGAGCTCTTCAGTACTGTGCTATCTTTTATTCATTTTTAAAATTGTTGAACCTACATTTATGGGACATCTGCTAAGTCCAGAAATAAGATGGGGTTCCTGCCCTCAACACCATGCTATTTAGTGAGTAACACAAGAAAATAAGCAGATAATTAACATCTGTTCCATCCACTGGAAATTCACTTCTCGTTTGTGTTTGACAAATACCCATGCACCCCTCCATCCATCCATTCACTAGACATGTACTGAGTCCCCATTATGTGCCAGCCAGGGTGCTGGTCCTGGGTACACGGAGACCTGACCCCTGCTCTTGAGGGGTGTGCAGTTTCATGGGGGACATGGGCATATTTTCCATGGTACTTTGCTGAGATGAGGAGAGGTTACAGAGGAAGGGCACTTAGCCCTGCCTGAATTACAGCTGGCTTCCTAGGAATTGACCCCTGAACTGAGGCTTAAAGGCGTTACCAAGGAGAAGGTAGAGGGTGTTCCTGAGAACAGGAACAGCAGGAGTCAGGGCACAGAAGTGTGACACAGCTGACGTGGGGGAACTGCAGAGGCTCGGTGTCACTGGAGTGCAAAGAGAGAAGAGGGGAGCAGGGGGGAGCAGGACTGAAGTTTGCTGGAGGCCAGTGCTGGGGCGTCGCACACCGGGACTGAGCAGTCTCTTCTTTCCTCTCACACCTCAAATCTCTGCCTCCCATTTTGCATTCAGAACAAGGGCCTCAAGGTGGCACCATGGAGAAGTCCCCATCGCCATGGGCCCTGAGTGACCAGCTGCTTTGTTCTTCATGCCCACAGCCTTGGTGTTGAGTTTATCTACCTTACAGCCTCGCATATGACCCTGCAAATCAATTGCCCGAGCCTCTTGTTAAATGAGCAGCTGACTCAGTGGGTCTGGAGTGGGCCCTGGGATTCTGCATTTCTAGCCAGCTCAGGGAGCGTTGCTGCTGCTTATCTGCAGGCCACACTTTGAGGAGCAAAGGCCTTGCAGCTGCTCCGGGGACCTCGGGGCGTTATCTCAGCAGTGGGAAGCATGACCTGAGCTTGGATGACCTCGAGCACTCTAATGGCTGCAGTAAGCCTTCTCTGCTGTGGGGACATGCCCGAAGAGCCCAGGAGGGAGCTGGGACTGCTGGAGACACTGCAAAGACTCTTTCACTCCAGATTCTTCACCTAAGCACAGCTCTAGACCTTTAGAGTTTCAGTATATTACTAGTAAGGAAATTACCCAAGGGGCAAGGGTTGGGTAGAGGAGACTAGGGCAGAAGGGAAGGTCTTAATTTCAGTATTCTTCATTAAAAAAAAAATCCCTCCCTCTTGGATGAAAGGCCCAGGTCTCACTGGCAGTCCCTCTGTGCCTCTTTTTCTGAGTTGGCAGGTTTCCTCTGTCTAGTCCTTTACTCTTGTAGCCACCCCAGGCCTTGGTGATCAATCGCCCACATTTCCTTTCCAGGTGCTGTGCAGTAAAACTCGGTTAGTCTCCTCTCCTAGAGTCTCCCCCAACTTTATATCATGATATGATTGATTCAGTGCATATTTACTGGGTGTTAAGACTTTGGACTCTACCTTGTATGTAAGAGGTGCTCAGTAAACATTTGTGGGATGGATAAGCAAATGAGTAA
This sequence comes from Glis glis, assembly GCA_004027185.1. Taxonomy (NCBI): domain Eukaryota; kingdom Metazoa; phylum Chordata; class Mammalia; order Rodentia; family Gliridae; genus Glis; species Glis glis. The sequence continues at coordinate 45,332 of PVJS01004315.1, forward strand.
CTAATGCAGTGGACACCAGGTTGAAATAAGATGGGGTTCTTACTAATAAGCAAATTGCAATCCAAGGGGTAAGGGCTGGGCAGAGGAGACTAGAGCAGAAGGGAGGGTCTTAAGAGAGCCACAAAAACTCACAGGCAAGCTGGGAGTGGTGGCACACACCTGTAATCCCAGTACTTGGGAGGCTGAGACAGGAGGATCTAAGGTTAGAGGACAGCCTCAGCAATGTGGGCAGACTCTTGGCAACCTAGAGAGACGCTGTTTCAAAAACAAAAAATAAAAACGACTGAAGGTATAACTTGGAGGTAGAATGCCCTGGGTTTAATCCCCAGTAACTGACATACACCTCCCGGGAAGCCTGCGGGCTCGCGGGCTCTCTCCATCCTCTTGGTTGGCTGCGCTTGGCGTCACTTTCACTTCATTCTATAAAGTAGTAGCGATCATCAGAATGAAGACTAGAGGCTGACTATCATTTCTGAGTCCTCTCAGGTTACATCTTTACTTCCTCTTCTTGGTCATTCTCATCTGTTTTGTCGCTGTATCCTACTGATTTTGTGTCTGAGCTGGACCTCCCCTCCATCTTTCTGTGTGGTTTGTACCCGGCTCTCAGCATCTCTCACCTCCTCTACTGTGATGGTTCCAGGGGAGCCCTGGCCCTCATTTCCCCCACCGCCTCCACCAGCTACAACCTTGTGATTGGGATTTATGACTCCTGGGGTATCTTTTGGTGTGAAGGCCTGTTTCCAACCCCACTGCCAGCCTCTGACCCCTCCTGATGCCTCCTCTAGGGCGTGACCTAATTCTCTAAGAGGGTGATTGAGGCCCATGGTCCAATGCAGCCCGATTCCCTTCTTTCCTCCCTCCCTCCCTCCCTCCCTCCCTCCCTCCCTCCCTCCCTCCCTCCCTCCCTCTCTCCCTCTCTTCCTTCCTTCAATAAAAACCCAAAAAACAAAACCAAATCACCCATGAATCTGCTTCTGAAAGCTTGCCCTGCACTGGTTTTTGTGCTGGACATGGGAGGTCCTTCTGGGCCTGAACGTGGAGAGATGCCATGAGAGTTGGAAGCAGGGGCCCATCCCAGTGCGAGGAAGGCTCCCAGGGTAGACAGAGGTTGGAGAAGAGTGTTCCAGGCCTGGAGCCAAGAGGGAGCAAGCAGAAAGTAAGACACTAAAAGCCTCAAGATAAGAATAAAAACAAGCTGGGTGTGGTGGTGCATGCCCACAATCCCAGTATTTGAGAGGCTGAGGCAGGAGGCTCATAGGCTCAAGGCCAGTCTCAGCAAAGACTAAAAACAAGAGTAACTATAATTCCAAGGGTTGACTGGATCCCTGCAATGTATCAGATATTTTGCACACATTACCTCATTTCATCCTTACAACAACCTTAGGAAGTAGGCACTACTGGACTCACTTTGGATGAAGAGACGAGGCAGTACACAGCGGTGGAGCTGGGGTTTGAAGCTGGCTGTGTCTGCCTCCCGAGTCCCCTGTTCCTTCATGACTACCACCTCTCGGACTCTAATTTCTCACTTCCCATTATGTCACCTCCATGCCAATACCTAGCAGGATGGCCAAGGACGTCCCCAGTGAGTACAAGCTGGGTTCCCTAAAGAACATTTTCCAGGGGGGCCTATGTTCCAAGGAGTCCAGAGGTCACACTGAGGCCAACTGTATGTGGCCCGAGTAGCTTTGTGAATTGAAAATGTGAACACACCAGGCTTGCTGAGCCTTCTGTTCCTGATTGCTCCCTGGTCAGGATGGCTGTCACAAATTCCTCCAGTCCTCTAGACCCCCATCCAGCTACTCAGAAGTACATTGTCTGGGAAATGTGAGACAGACTCGTGAGGGGATGCGAGTTCTATTCCTACACAGCGGGCCTGTGCTGAGCCATCCGGGCTTGCCTTAGGCCTTTGAACTGCTTGAGGACTCTGGCAGACCTTTCAGACACCCATGTTGGGCAGAGAAGGAAAGGGAATGTCTGTAGCACCCCCTACTGGCCTGCTCTGAGTCAGACACCATGTAAAAAAAAGCAAGGGATGCGTTCAGTGAACGTGGAAGTCTTGAGTCAGTGCTGTCTTTCTGGACCCCAGTCAGTGGGATTGCCATCTGTCCAACTGCACAAACGAGCTGCTCTGGAATTCTTCTCCGCTCCTCTCCACCTTCCTCCTGCCTCCGACCTGGCATTTCTACTCATCATTTCTACTCTGAAACGCCTTTGGACATCACAACATTCCTCTTTCCGAGCCTGTCTCATTTACCCTTATCATGACTGTCATCTCCTAATGAGGTTCCCTGCTTCCTGACTCTCTCCACCAGTCTGTCCACCCTGCCAACTGATTTCATCTTTATGAAACAAAGATAACACCACTGCCTACTTAAGAAACCTCATATACTGTCTGTGCTCAGGATGAACTTCACGCTTCTTGGCATGGTGTGGAAAGCCCTTTTCAACATGACTCTAGGCTACCTGCCACTCCAGTGGCCTCTTTCTCTGCCTCCAGTGCTCTGCAATAAACTAAGCTCTGTGGATTCACACGTCTGCAACCACCCCTACGCCCCAAATCCCTCTCCTCTCTTCTTCTGAGGCTATTCCCTATGCTTAGAAAGCTCTTACCCAGCTGGTCCCTGGTCACCCTCTGTCCACCCTGAGTCCAGCTCAAATGCCACCTCCCCTCAGACACCTTCCATGAGTCTCCAGGACATAATTGAGCCCCACTTTTACCATGAGCCCACAGCACCAGAAACACCATATGGAGCGGCAATTGCTTGTATCTGGTCCAAGTTCCTTAGGAGGAGTTTCCTGAGGGTACACATTCATCCTGGAATCCTCCATGGCTGACACAGAGCTTGCTGTGTAGGAAGCCCTCCAAAAATGTGAACTGAATGAATAAAATGCGTGTCCTAGATGTTTGCATTTCATAGCAACTCTGATTTCCATATCTGCAAGTGTGCTGAGGAATGGAGTGGGGAGGCCTGAGCTCCTATCTAGATATACAAATGGGACAGTGGCCTCATTTTTCCAGTGATTTTCTAATGAGTAGCTCTCAGATGCCACGTCCAGCCCTGCCTTCCTTGGCCTTTTTGGAATGAATTGCCAGGCCTGTTAGGTGCAGACACAGCTCCAGCCAGCTCCTGACAGACACATGCCAAGGCAGGAGGCACCTGTGGCCAGCAGATGGGTTTCTGGAATTGTACTGTCCCCTCTCCTATCCTCAGGCACAGGTACCCTTGACCGTATTGTGATGGGTTTCTGGGCTCTCCCAGTGGATTTTTAAATTTATTATTATTATTATTATTATTGTGTGTGTGTGTGTGTGTGTGTGTGTGTGTGTGTGTATGATATTGGGAACTGAACCCAGGGGCATTCTACCTCCGAGCTACTCCCTCAGCCCTATTTTATTTTTTATTTTGAAACAGGGTCTCCCTAAGTTGCTCAGGGCTTCGCAACGTTGCTGAGGCTAGCCTCAAACCTGTGATCCTCCTATCTCAGCCTCCCAAGTACTGGGATTACAGACACGTGCCACCATGCCTAGCTCCCACTGGATTTCCACTTGGTTCTTGAGTATATTCTTCGCTGGGAAGAAGGGAAGGGAAGTGGAATTTTGGAGCGCTGATTCCATCCCACGCCAGTGCCTAGTGCTCGACGCTGGCTATCTGATTCAATCCTCACAGTAACCACTGGAGTCGGTGTTTTCTTTTCCATTTTACAGACAGGAGGGCCGCTCCTGGAGAAGTCAAGGAGTTTACCCTCGGTCTCCGGGCCACAGAAGGGCTGAAGCAGCATAACCCGGGTCTACACAGCGCAGTGCCCATCTGCTTTTACACCCTGGGTGGGAATATGGTTCCCAGGTGAGGTTTGCCTGCACAGGCCTGTCACCCGGCCTGGATCTGGCCCAGCCACTCTCCTTCAACTTTCAGATCAAAGAAGGAAGTGATTTTTAGCATCCAGAACAGTGGTTTGGAAGTTTTCCTTTTTAAAAATCTTCTTAACATTTTGCAAACCAAATCCGACACATGGCCCTGCTGTGATCAGTAGGGGGTGCAGACCCAGAGTGCTGCCCCAGGGCCCCCTTGTTGCTGGCTCCCTCTGTTGGTGGGCAGCAGCCCTGTTTGGGTCTCCTCTGGTCCCCACACCCAACCTAGCCCAGCACCCTCTGGAAAATGGGACAAAAAGAGGACAGGACGCCTGCCCTGGCAGCCCCCACGGATGCTTGCACCCTGTGGCCAGCCTGTGGTCTTCATTTCTCCTACCCCTCCCAGGACTGATATTTGCCTTGGGCATCTGCTTGGCATACAGACAGCGACCCAGTCACCAGAGGACCTCGCAGACCTGAGTGTTGGTGGCGGGGCACAGGTGAAAGTTCAGCTACAATACCAGTGCTCCTCTGTCACCCTGGTCCCGCTGCCCAGCTTGCTGCATTCCAGGGCCCAGGAGTCTCTCCATGCTTCCGACACTTGAGGCTCCTAGCAATGGCTCTGTGTGGGGCCGCTGGTGCCAAGGGTCCTACCAACTGGCTCTACTCCTCTTTCTGGGCCTCTGACTGCTCTTGTGGCCCAGTGCAGGGCAATGGTTTGATAGAAGGGGGTGGGGCTGCTGGTAAGAAGGCCTGAGACCAGCCATGCCTGAGTCTGACCTGAGCTGCAATGTGCTCTGCCCAGCTGTGTGTGGACTGGCTGACGTAGGATCTGGTTTCCATCCAGCTGCAACCCATCCCCATTCTGGTGTTTAAATTAGGGCATTAAAGAAATTAAATATAAAAAGGTACATTTTTTTTTTGGTCCTGGGGATTGAGCCCTGGGGCATTCTACCTCCAAGCTACACCCCCAGCCCTATTTTATTTTGAAACAGTGTCTTGCTAGGTTGCTGAGAGTTTCACTACTTGCTGAGGCTGTCCTCGAACCTGTGATCTTCCTGTGTCAGCCTCCCAAGTACTGGGATTACAAGCGTGTGCCACCACACCCAGCAAAAAAGGTACATGTTTTATAAATGTGATTATGATGTTCTCTTTTGATATTAATTCACACTAATTGCCTCAGACGATACTGATACTCAAACAAATCTGGCAGAGGCATCCTGACCAGCAGTCCTGATAACATGCTCAAGTGGGGGTGGCAGTAATGGGGCCAGGCTCTCTGGAGGATCCGGGAGGTGGGTGGGGAGTGCCTATTAAATCAGAGTGGGGCCAACTCAGGTGGGTGTGGCTAGCTCAGGACCACGAGGTAAGGGTTGGGACCTGAGGCACTAGAAATGTGAGATGAAGCAGGCAGGGACAGGTGTGTCCCAGCCTGTGCAAACAGCAGAATAAAAAGCAGCAAAACAAAGCAAGGTGAATTGGAAACAGAGGCGAGACCAAGGGAGAGAGTGACTTAGGAGAGCTAAAATGACACGTACAAAAGTCTCAAGGGACTGAGAGTCACTGGAAGGGGTGAGGCAGGACACAGGTGCGCTTTGGATAGAGATGGGGCAGGACAAGAAACAGGGGTGCCTGGCGAATCGAGGAGGGCACTGGTGGGCATGCAGATGCCCAGAGAGGCTGCTTGGTCACAGCTGGGATGAGCTCTGGGAGGTGGGAGGAGAGGAGGCTAGCGGGTCCCCTGGAGGATGGGTGGTCTCGGAGGGCCCCTGGACAGCTCTGCCTCCAGGAGTGGCGGAGCATGCGGTACCTGCATGATGCGGACGTAGTCGGTGCGGTGCAGCTCGCTCTCCTTGACCACCTTCTTCTTGAGTGTGGCCAGGTTCCTCTCCAGGTGCTCCCGCTGGCGGGAGTACTCCTGCTGCAGGTCTGTGTTCAGCCCTGCGATCTCCACCTGATGGGGCCCAGGGGGGGGGGTTCTCAATGAGGGAGGGAGGGGCCGCTGTGGGGTGCAGGGCGGGTGGCAGGGGAGGCTGCTCACCATGTCGGCCCGCTGCACATACTTCTCAAAGAGACCTCGGATCTTCTCCTTCAGCAGCTGGGGCTCCTGGATATATGCCACGCAGTTGTGAAGGTCTGTCTTAAATCGTTTGACCAGTGCTTCCAAGTCCCGCTCCTGCAACCAGAGACCTTTACTTCTGGCACTGCAGGGTACTCACCAGGTAGAGGGGGAGGGACCCTCAGGCAGAGGCCAAGAGCACAGCAGGGAACAAGACACAACTAATCTGGAACTTACAGCTGATTGCCAGGGGATATGCTGGACATGGGGATATGCCAGGGAATACATGGGCGCACAGCCGAGAGGTGGCAGCAATTAAACTTTTGTGCACCTGCCTGGATTGGGCATCTGGTCTGAACAGCCTGTGTGGCCCGGTGTTTCACCCTTAAGAGACCACACACACAGCTTCCTTTATTGGCTTTGAAATCCTTTTAGGATCACAGGCCTTCAAAGATTTGAGGAAGCTCCCGTGGCCACCCATATTCCTTAAGAGCCAGTATCATATCTCTCTCACAGATCCCCAGCCAGGGCTTCCGGATCTCCCATTATGAGCTCATCCAGGGTTGTCCCTCCTGACAGGCAGGAGCTCTGCTGTGCATGGGTGGGGGAATGGGTGCAGGTTGCTTCATCTGCACACTCGAGCTAGCTCTCCCTCTTCAATCATGCTTTCTCTGATACCTATCCTTCCTCACCTTTTCACTCTCATAGTCCTTTATCCACATTCCGTAAATTTCTACCCTGCATACTACGCACATGCTACAAATCACCTGTCAGCCTCTCCAGCTTGTGAAGGGCAGGTCTGCATCAGCTCACATCTGCAACGCTGGCCGCTTCTAGTGTTACCTTGTAAGGAATAAATGCTTGACATGGAGGATGGAAAAACTCAATCTGATTCAGCAAATGTTACTGGGCGGCCTGTACTGGGCAATTAGGGCACAACCACATCCTGGCTCAGGAGCAGAATGCCTGGTTCCCCCAGTAGCTCAGTGCACACTAATAGCTATGGGTGCTCGATGAAGTTCCTTAGCCTCCTAATTCTTTAGACTTACTTCCTTTATTTACAACACAAAGAAACTGGTATGGATGATCTCTGAGGTTCTTTGAGCCTAATGACTTTTTGATCATCAAAGCCTTTAGCCGTTGGCTACAGATGACCTCTCTGAGCATGGTCTTCTCTAGGCCAAACAAGGCAAAGGCTAAGAATGTTCCTACACAACTGGCTTCCCACCCCCCAATCACTATACCCAAGTCATTATGTAATCTCAGATGGAGTCAGTCATGTAAATTTGGGGCCTGAAATCAGGCAGCTCTGTGGGCAAGTAGAGTGTGAGCTAAAATGGGAAGTGTATCTTAGCAATGGGCTGGCTCCGTCTCCGAGAAGCCAGCTGCCCATCGCAGGCAGGTGCCAGATCCCGAGCCCAAGCACTGCCAGACTGCAAATCCTCACACCTTCTGTCTCTCTCTGCGCATCTCCTGATCTGTGGCTTTCAACTTCTGCCACAGCTCCGTGATGTTCAGCTCCAGTTGCGTGTTCTGTTTATGGAAACGCTCCAGCTCCGATTCCATCTATAGAGAACAGGGGAAAAAGAGTCAAGAACTAGGAAGTAAGAGAATGAAAATTACAGTTGAGAACTGAAGTCTTTTGGTGGGAATGTTCCCTGATATTGGAACATTCTTTTCTGGTTCCCACCTATGTCTTAGAATAAAACTTCTCATTCCGCATCATCCCAGCCTCCTTCACTGATGTGTCAACCTGGGGCCACGCATTTCTACGGCCAGGAGGGGAGGTTTCCCTCCTAGTCACCTTCCCTTTCCTTACCCATGCGGATTCCTTTTAACTGGGAACTGTCAAGTACTGAGCTCTCAATTGTAACACGAGGCAGGCTTCTCCGGTGCAGCACCAACCTGGCCTGCTTTGTGAGCTTGCGTGAGTGAACCTTGCCCTCGGGGGCTGCAGTCCTTCTAAAGCAGAACATTAGGGCCCATTGATTCTAAAGCAGAGAGTTTTGAGGGACTGGCCTGGTATGTAGGCACCCCAATCCAAGGTGTGAAACAGTAAAGAGGACATTGAGAAGGATCCTCTGCTCATCAGTCTGTTGAAAAGGTCTTAAAATGTACAACTGAGGGCTATCCCATCTTCAAAAGAAAACAGGAACCCACCAGGGACATTCTGAGAGATTGTGTCTCTATTGCTGCATTTGTATGAGCTGAAGATGTGTGAAGGATAACTGGAACTTCCAAAGAGGACATTAGCTGTGTGTGAGCTTCTGGTGGACTGAATTCCTGCCCAAAGCACACTTCATTTACACACGAAATCTGGTGGACACTAGTATTCCTGTTAATAGGGAGGCTCACTGGCTATTTGGGGCAGATGGGCTGGTTCATTGGGTTTTTCCATAGCTGAGTGGAGTAGCGCCGGGTGTAGCCCCAGTCCTTTGATCACATTCAAGGCTGTTGTCTCTTGTGGGCCACCAGCAGAGGCCCTACTGAGCCACACCCACATTCTGGACATGAAAGGGCAGCTTTTAGAAGAATGTTTCCTTCGCTATTGGAAGCATTTTTTTTTTTTAGATGGAATACCTTTGACACAAAGCCTGGCATAAAGGTGGCACTCCATAAATACCTGATGAATGAATGAATGAATGAATGGCAAGCATGAAGGGCAAAGGGTAGCAACAGTGAGGGTCATGAGCAGGGGCTGAAATGACCTGGCTCTGGAAGAGGAGCAATAAGCAGGTAGTATTGGCAGAGCTATGTAGAGCCATCTCATGGAGCACACAGGGCTAGGCTGGGTTTTTGTACAGGGGAAGAAAGAATGTGCCCATTAGAAAGAGCTGCCCAGCCATCACAGGCTTAGGGACATAGAGCCGACTAAGAGAGAGTTTCTGTCTTCAAGAAGCTTCAGGTCTAGAGGGATAAGAGAAGTAAGTCAGAAGTTAAGGTGGAATCAGATAAACACTGTAATTGAGGTAAAAAGTGCCCTGTGCACCGGGTGTAGTGGCACATGCCTATAATCCTGGCTGAGACAGGAGGATTACAGGTTCAAGGCCAACCTCAGCAACTTAGTGAGACCCTGTTTCAAAATACTAATTTTAAAAAAAGGGCTGGGGGTGTAGCTTGGTGGTAGAATGCCCCTGAGTTCAACCCCAGTACCAATATAAAAAAGAAAGTGCCCTGTGTACACACAGAGGAGGTGAGCAGGTGACCGCCAGAGGGTACAAAACCTTCAGCTGGATTTTGTAGGCAGAGTAAGTTTTAGAGAACAAAAGGGGAAAGAGAATTGTAGGTAGAGAATGGCCCTGATACAGATGACCAGAGGTGAGGGCGTCTCTGCAGGTGACCAGTGGTTCCAGGTGGCTACAGGAGGGCTCCCTGGAGCCATCACCTGAGCTGGGTCACCCAGGACCCAAGGGCAGAGGGTCAAATGGTGAGAAGCTTGGCTTCTGTCCTGAAAGCTGGGGGGCCACTGAGGGTTTTATCAGGAGTGGCATGAGCTGCCTGGCGTCTTAGAGGACCTGATGCAGAAGTTCTACTTGAGATAGCAAAACTGGAGCCAGGCAGACCAGCCAGGAGGCTGCGCTGGGGCCAAGGGGAGGAACAACGGTGTCCCGGACCAGGGAAATGACAGCTGGAAGAGGAAAGGGGCTTGTCCAGTTTGCAGGGCTCCCCAAGGTCATGTCTGAGTGCCTGTAGCTGACTATGCCTCTTTCTGTATAATCTTAAGTCAGCAGTCAGTCACAGGTGGGGTTAGATACAGGACTGTATTCTTTACCTCTGTTTTTTTTTCTTTTCCCCAAGGCAAAGCCTTACATTACTCTGAGAATAAAAATAACCTGTTTTATAGAAAAATTGTGAAATATGTGAAATTTGAGTATTTGGCTTAGTAGGAAGAACGAGCATCCCTTCCCCAGCCTGGAAATTCCAGCGACTTTTCCATATGTTATTCATCACCCTCAGTAATTCTCCATGGGGCAGGGGCAGGAGGAGGGAACATTTTGCCCCCAGGGAACATCTGGCAACATCTGGAGACATTTCAGGTTGTATTGCCCTGGGCAGGGGATGCTATGGCATCCAGAGGGTAGAGACCAGAGATGCTGCCAAATATCCTACAATTCACAGGACAGTGCATCCCCCAACAGAGAATTATCCACCCCAAAGTGTTAATAGTGTCGATGTTGAGAACCCCTGCACTAGATGAATAAATAAATAAATGAGTGGAAACTAAAATTACAAGGTTCTGGAAACCTCTCCCCGAAGGATGGGGCCCTGAAGTTACTCAAGGATGGAGGGGGGTCCCGAGGAGGCGGCTCTGTGTTCAGCTGGGGGCAGAGAACAGCCTCAGCGGTCAGGGAGAAAGTCAATGTCCCCCTCTCTGGACCCTCCCCATGCCTGGACTGATCCCCACCTGGCTTCTTTACTGGGTCTCCTAGAGGAAAGGCTTTGCTGGGCAGACCAGCACCACCATAGCTCAGGGGCATCCAGTTCTAGTGAGTCGTCAATGCTGAAACCTGTTATCCGTGCTTAGCACAAACAACTCGAGAAAGTGGAGCAGGAGCAGGATCCTATTGTGTCTAGGGTAATCGGGGAAGGTTTCCTTGAAGAGGTGACATACAAGCTGAGACCTGAAAGATGCAAAGAGGCCAGTCATGTGACATTCTGGAGGAAGAGCCTTCCAGGTACTGCAGAAGAGCCTTTTCCTGATGGGAAAAGCGTGGCTTAATTGTAAAAACTGTCAGAGAGCTGGTGGCTGGAGCAGGAGAGGGAATCTTGAGATGAGGCTAGCAGGCGGGGTAGAGGCCAGATCACGCGGGGGCTCGGGGGACTCTGGACGTTATTCTGGGTGGGATGGGACACTATTCTGACCTCTATGTGGAGACCAGGCTGGAGCCTGGAGTCAAGTCTAGGTAAGAGATGGTGGAAGTTGGACTGGGGTGATACCAGTAGTGGGGAGGGAGTGCTGGGTTTGAAATAGCTTTTGAAAATTGATAAGGTAGGTGTTAGTGATGATTTGGATATAGAAGTTAAAAGAATGGATGAATCAAGACAGACTTCTAAATTTCTACCTTAAGTAACTAGGTGAGTTATGGTACCATTTACTGGAAAATAAGAAACTGGAGAAAGGGGAAGGGGAAAATCAAGAATTTGGGGAGGATAATGGAGGAAAAAGAAGAATTCAATTTTAGATCAACCACGGACCCTACTCTTAGCTGTTTTCTGCCCGACAAGGGGAGGATGACAGGTGAGTGCATGCCATAGGGGAACGCAATATGTAGGGGTGCAGGGGTCAAGGGGGGACACTAATACCTCACTGGACTCTCAGAACATATTTTTAATTGTGCCATTCTCCTACTCTAGAGCCTTCGAGGACTTCTCATTCCTATCAGATGAAGTAAAAAACCAGGCCCTGATGGGGCCTGGCCAACATTTCCATTTTTTTTTTTTTTTGCGGTACCGGGGATTGAACCCAGGGGCATTCTACCTCCGAGCTACACCCCCAGCCCTAATTTTTAGTCTTTATTTTGAAACAGGGTCTCACTAAGTTGCAGAGGGCCTTATTAATTAGCTGAGGCTGGCCATGAACCCGATCCCCTGGTCTCCGCCTCCCTAGTACTGGGATTACAAGCGTGGGCCACCACGCCCCACCATTTCCATTTTGAGAAACAATGTTGAGTGGGATCGGTGGCTTGGTGCTGAGAGCCTGCTGGCTGAGTACACACTGCCCCCTGGTGGCTGAAAGCCCAGCAGCTGTGTCTCCCTTTGAGGATCTAGAGCCTGCACGCTCAGCTGTGGGCAGGGCCAAAGCCCACCCCAAGGCCCTACTGCAAGCTGAACCCCGAAGCATTTTGTTGTTGGACGATGAGCCCTCAGATGGGCCAGGGCCTTCCCATGACATCGTTCGTGGGGCGGCGGCACACACCTGGGGAGCAGAGAGGGGCTCTGAGAAGAGCTAGCTTTCATTTTCCCCAGGCCAGCTCAGAACAGAAGAGGAGAGATAGAGGGTTGCAGGTGGCTCTCACCTCTTGAATCTGTTCCTTCATCACCTTGATCTCATTCTCTCGAGGTTCTATTTGCTTTTTCAGCTCCTTTATTTTGTAGTCAAGCACAAACTTGAATTTCTCTAGTTCTTGATTTTTCTTTTTCAGATCATAAATTCTCTTCTCCTGAGGGTGAGAGGAGAGAGAAGTGAGAGATATCACAAGGCCCTGGCTCGTGGAATCCCTTTAGGGGAGAGAACATAAGTCCTGTGACTCCTGACGGAGGAGGCCGCAGACCTCTCTCCTCACCGGGGATACAGAGGCCAGCTCTCTCCCCACCAGGCTGCAGTGCCGATTCCTTAGCTTCTGTGCCAGGAACTTCATTCATGTATAGGGTGTGGGCGGCTGCATCTCCCGTCCCACACTGTAGCTCTTCTACAGTGTGACCTTAATGCTTCTCTATCAGCAGGTGGAATCTATTCCCTTCCCTTGCATACGGCTGGACTTATGACTTGCTTATAACCAAGAGAATGTGGCTGAAGGGATGCTGTGTGGCTTCCAAGGGTAGGTCAGAAAAGCCAAGCAGCTTCCACCTGGCTCTCTTGGAATACTTGCTCTGGGGGATGCCATCTGCTGTGGAAGAAGCCCGACCATACTGAGCCCCCCAGGCCAGAGAGTACATTTGGAGCCCTGGCTGAAAGACCGGGCTGAGCCCAGCCTCCCTGCCACTCCTGCCAAGGTGCTGGGCGTGTGAGAGAAGAAGCCAGCTCGGATGCAGATCTACTCTAGCATCCAGCTGTTTGAGTCACCTCTGATCTTCCCAGCCTGGGCCCAGACATCAGGGGCAGAGACAAGCCATCCCTTTGTGCCCTGTCCAAATCCCTGACCCGTGGAATCTGAGAGCACAGTAAGACAGGTGTTGCTCTTCATCACTAAGTTATCAGGTAGTTCATTGCATAGTAATCAGCACATGGGCCTATCCGTCCATCAAACACTTACTGAATGAAGACCTTTGCCAAGTATTAGGATTTCAAGTGTAAGTATAACAGTCTGACCTTAAGGAGCAATCGCTAGCTGGGAAAACAGATGTGTAAACAAATAACAACCCTAAAATGGGAAAGGTGCTGCCAAAGAGGGAGGCACGGAAGGCATGGTATGTGCTATGGGTGCTGAGAATTCCCCTGTGGTTCACAGGGGAAGTGAGAGGTGAGGCTTGGAGACAGGGGAGGAAGGCAAGGGTCTTGCATGTTGGGTTAAAGAGTTCAGAATTTATCTTGTAGTCCACGGTTGGCAAGCTCAGCCTGTGGGCCAGATTTGGCCTGCTGCCTATTTTTGTAAACTTTTCTGGAACATAGCCAAATTCATTCATTTGTGTTTTGTTTATGGGTGGTTTCACATAAGGTACCCAGAGTTGATTAGTTCAGACAGAGACCATATGGCCTGCAAAACCTAAAACATTTACCATCTACTCCTTCACGGAAAAGGTTTGCTAACCCCACTATAGGCCAAGGGGAGTGACTGCAGGACTTTACGTCTGCACTCTGGCAGCTATGGTGTGGAGACCAGGGGTGTGAAGTGGGAAGGAAGACTGTTAGGCTGCCTGGGAAATGGTGGCAATTTTCCAGGTCAGGAAGCCTGGGTCACTTTCTTGTAAACCCCTAGATTTGAGAGCCTGAAGAGAGCTTTGGGTCCCCACCCCCAAAAGCCCAGATTCATACAGGAACATTCATGTGCAGAAACGGCATGAGGTACTCTCCTATTCAATCCTTACGAGACCCCTTGAGGTAGTTATCATCCCATCCTGAGAAAATGAAGGCTTATCGAAGCTGCCCAAGGTGCAATGCTGCGTAAATGGAAGGGCCTGTGCTGAACCCAATTATCTAACACTGAAGGCCATATGGACCACAGAAGGATTCTGCCTGGCCGAGACAAGAGATGCCGAGTGGATGGAGAGGAGGACACGGAGTCTGGATTTGCTCAAGAGGATGATACTGAGTTCTGTATATTAAGGTGGAATGCCTCATAGGCTGCATCTGTCTTCTGAGTGTTTTGTGAGAAGGGCATCCGGAAAAGTGGCACCAGGTTCCTGGGATACCCAGTGGTTAAGAGACAAACCCAGGAGAGTCCTCCTCTGACCAGGGGGACTGTGTGGGCAACATGGCGGGTGAGCTGCCCCCAGTTGGCAGAGATGTGTCATCCTAGGATGCCTGGTGCAGCAGAGGGGAGGGGCCTGAGAGTCAGCCGTCTTGGCTTCCTATCCCTAGGCAGTCCCATATAAACTGTGTCCTTAGGCAGGATACTCGGCTTCATGAGCCATTCAACACTGGGTTGCTCATGCCCTGGGGTTGCTGGCAGAACTCAGTGTGCTATGTTGACAGTAATTAGCCCAGTGCCAATCACGCTTCACTGACATCCCTGTGTTCCAAGAAGTCAGGGTCCTCTCCTCCCAAGCCTTGTCCCCAAGGCCTGGGTCCCTCCAGGCTCTGGCTGGGGGGAGGACAGAAGATCCTTCACCTTATCTTGAATGGTCTCATCCCTTTCCTGGATCTCTCGCTTGAGGCCTTGGATGTCCTTCTCCAGGGACTTGATGACGCTCTGCAGCTTCACCTGCTCTCCTTTCAGGATCTCAATGTCATTGGCTCGCTCCTCGATCTCCTTCTGCAGGCTGCTGAACTGCAGATAAAACAGCAACAGCAAAGACCACTAAATCTCTGAGCTCATCTCCATCTCTCTCAACTGTCCGAGGGCAAAGAGCTCCCACCGCTGACCAACTGTGAACCGACTGCCTCTCCTTCTATGAACCGAAGACACAGAGAGCTCAGCGAGTCTGGGCATTGGGGAGTGAATTGTTGGAGAACTTGAAACGGCTTGGAAATTTCCCAGGCCAAATGGACGATTCAGTATATTCTGTCCAGTAATATCCACGTCCATCCATATGTGAGGATGGCCGGTCTCTGCACAAGAAGCTCCAGTTCCCTGAGTGGACTCAGGGTCTTCCATGATCACACTGACCTCAAAGGGCTGGGATTGATGGCCCATTGAGGTCACGAAGACTGGCTCTACAGATGAGCCAGATGAGCCATCTCATCCAGATGGGAATGCATGACTCTCCTCTAGACTTACTGGTAGTATGATTCCCTGATACCCTCCCTCCCTTCTTCTTTTCTTCCTCCCTCCCTCCCTTCCTTCCTCCTTCCTTCCTTTCAAATGGCTGCCTTTTCAGAAGATATGGCGGGCCTGTCTGCCTAAAGATGCACCTGCTCCCGCTCTTTTCCTGACCTGCTTACTGCAGGTGAGGACATTCAGGTGAGACCTCTGCTTGGCCACCCAGGGCTTTCTGTGCACCTGTCCCAGCTTCCTCCATGATCCTGCCCCTGCCCACTCCCAGGTCTCTCAGGGGACGGCCCAATACCTTCTTCCTCATGATGCCTGTCTCTCCCTTGAGCCGCAGATTGGACTCCTTTTCATCCCGAAGCTTTTTCTCATACTTGGTTTTGATATCTTGGATTTCTCGGTCTTCATCTTCTTCAATCTGCTTCTTGGTCTCTTCAAATTCCCTCAGCTGCTGCCTGACATCTTCCTGTGCCTGGCTCAGAGAGAGGGAGAGAGTGCTGTCATGGGAGAAGGGACTCTTGATGCCTCTGTGCTAAGGGCCTGGGGTGAGACTAGCGGAAGGGCCCTAGCACGGGGAATGGGAGACGAGTCTTATTACAGAAATGGAATCTGGGGCCATGGGTCCCCTGACCTGTCCACTTTCTTCCTATGTCCCTTCTTTCCCAACCAGGTCAGGCCTCAGACTCCATCACCTCAGCCATCCTCTTGCCAACATCCCACTCCCTGTTCTGCCTCTGGTCTTGACTCCGACATCAAAGCGTCCTATATTTTTCCATCACAGAACTTGTGATGGTTGTAATTTCTTATTTATTTGTGCAATTAATTGGTTGTCTCTCCTATTAGATATAAGTTCCTCGAGGGTAGAAACCATGTCTCTCATGCCCACCCCTGATTTCCCAGCTAGCCCACAGTAGCTACTCAGTAAACAGTTGCACGAATGCACCTGCTCTCCTGAAGCCAATCCATGCTGCCCTCTCTTTGAGGAAGGGAGGCTCAGCGTGGGTTTCCGAGGGTACCTCTTCCAGAAGGCTAGTTTTCTCCTGCAGTTTGGCCTCATAAAACTCAGTCAGCTCCTCCAGGGCCTGGCTCTTGGTCTCATCATTATCCCGCAGCTGTTTTTCGTACTCCTCCTGCATCCTCTGGGACTTGAGCTGCAGCTCCTGGTACTTCTCATATTCTAGCAGCAACTTTTGGTTGTTGCAACATTCTGGAGAGAAGCGACAGGGTAGGTGTTTAAGGTGGGTGAGAAGCACCAGGCTCAGGCACATGCAGGAGCCCTGGGTGCTTTCCCACACCTTCCAGGGCAGCCAGCCAGAGCAGCCGCCTCCAGGGTCACTGTTCACCAGGCTTCTGTGTCTGCCCCCACCACGTACCTCACCAGGCAGTCCAACTCCCTCCCCTCCCACTCTGGGCAGAATGGAGGTTTCTGGGAAAGTGTGGAGGGGTGTTTGAGGGTTCAAGACCATGAAGAATATCCTGAGTATGCAAAATTAGTATTAGTGCCTCCATTTATGGATCAGTAAACTGAGGCTTGGCAAGATTAAGTGACCCCTTGAGAGCCCCAGGAAGTGTGTAGTGAATCTGGGACCCAAGTGAGTCTATATCTCCTACTGGTATATAGTAGGTGTTTAATATGTGTTTAAGGAATGAGTATATGTGTTGGAATAAAAACCACGGTGAGTTCTGAAGGATGAATGTAGCCTGTCCACAGCCACAGCCACATTCCCGGGGCTTCTGCTGTTCTGTTGTGTCTGGGGGACTCTCAGATGTCTGTCCCCAGCCCACCTTGTTCCAGCGCTAGGTAGCCCCTGCCACCCCGCCCGGTGGCTTCACTGGCCGCTCACCCAGGTCTTGCAGCTCCTGGCTCTGCTTGTCTAGGAGCTCTTCTATGCGCTCACGATGACTCACGTCTTGCTTATCCTTTTCTGTTCTTAAAACCTAAAACAGAGTCGCATTTTCTCACTTCTACACATCTGCTGATGGCATCACTGTGGCAAGAACTAATTTTTACAAGTAACATCCTTCTTCATTCGCAAACATGAACATTTCTCAAGCCCTAATTTTTGTACCAAATATTGTTCTATGGAGCAACAACCACACTCTTACTTTTTATTTACCTTATGTTCTGCTCTGAAAATTCTATAATTTTCCTATTTATGTCCTTGCTATTAAATGGGTTTCTCAGTGATGAGTTTAGTTTGGACAGGCATTGAGTGGATTTTAGGGTGAAAAAGTAGGGAATCATTTGAATCCTCTGTTGCTTGAACACAGCTGTCAACTAACTCCTCAGGTCTGTTAATGTGTAAACTTCTAAGAAGTGTCCCCTCTCACTGAGCAGGACAGCTTCTTGCAGGCAGAACCGTGCCATCCCAGGACCTCAGTTTGTGGTTGGCTTATGTAGGGCAGGCACCAAATAAATGTTCATTGACTAAATGAATGAAATTATAAATGAATGGATTAATAAAATTAATAGCCAGGTTTTTTTTTCAGCTGAATTCTCTGACCCATGGAGATAACATAATAGATCAGATATCACTTGAGACTGGGGGTTTTGGATTAGGATCCAGACAGACTTGCTTAGAGCAAAGAAAAGACCTGGAGAGTCCCAGGCCAGATCTAACTACAGATCCTTTAGACTAATTTTATTTAACTTTCTGATGATCTAGAAATCAATATTCTGCTAGTTCTTCCCTTTCTAAACTTGTTTTTCTTGTTATCTTTTCATTTGGTTTTTAAATAAAATTTTCCTGATCCCAAAAGTAACAAATTCTCATCATATAGAATTTGGGAGCTACAGAAAAGCATAATGAACAAAATTTATCTTATTTTATTTTTTTTGTGGTACTGGGGATTGAACACAGAGGTACTCTACCTCTGAGTTATTATACCTCCAGCCCTGCCCTATCTATCTATATCTATCTATCTATCTATTTATTGTGGTACTGGGGGTTGAACTCAGGGGCATTCTACCTCCAAGCTACACCCCCAGCCCTATTTTATTTTTATTTTGAAACAGGGTCTCACTAGGTTGATGAGTCTCACTACTTGCTGAGGCTGTCCTTGAACTTGCAATCCTCCTGTCTCAGCCTCCTAAGTACTGGGATTATAGGTGTGTGCCACCATGCCTGACTTAATGAACATAATTTAAATGATCTGGAATCCCAACTTCCAAAGATAGTTATACTGTTACCTATTTTCTGTGTCTATTTATTTTACCTAGTTAATGCCATTTTCCATAGAGAATTTTATATTCCCCCCTGAGCACCTTGTACACTGATGACATCTGACATCATTGCTATGCTCTGAAGTTGAACACTATCCCATCCTTTCTTGTTTGACCATAACTTGGACAACACACACCAGCAAAGTGGACATTTCTTATTACTTGCAGCTATGGGTTCGGTCTCTCAAACAGACCTGGTTTTTTGTTTTCAAGGACTCCATTTCCTGGATGAACTTGTCTGTCAGCTCCTTAATCTTCTCAGAATGGTTCATATCCTTTAGTCGAAGTTGATACTCATTCTCCATTTTTAACTCTTCCACACGAGTCTTCAGCTCCAACATAATTTGAGCCTTTGGGAGAACGACAGGGAATCAAGAGCATTCACAGCGGGCGACTGGGAATACTCACACCTGTGGCCTTGACCGGACCTGAGGCTCTGCCTGGCTTCAAGCTCAACATGTCTCAATTTTTCCCCATAGTTTTGGGCATGTATCAAGTAGATTTGGGGTAAAAAATCATTCATTTGAATCCTTGGCTGCTAAAAGCTAGGAGACATGAGCTTCTTCCTCTATCCTCAGTCTGCACTCAGCGAGCGAGCGTCACTGTGTGCTAGTAACTCTCACGTCTCCTTCAAATGGGCTGAAATGTCACCTGCTCAGTGAGGCCTACCTGAACCCCACTATTAATCCTGCTACCCCCATTCCCAGCTCTGCACTCATGATCTCCCCTCTCATTACTCTGCTCTACTTTCTATTATTTCCTAGATCTGGGCACTTTGTAATATATTATATAATTTACTTATTATTTTGTTTATCCTTTTGTCTTTTACTCAATTAGACCTTAAGTTCCAAGAAGGCTGGGATCTTTTCTTTTCTTTTTTTTTTGGTGTGGGGGAGGGTACTGGGGATTCAACCTAGGGGCATTCTTACCTCCAAGCTACACCACCAGCCCTATTTTATTTTTTATTTTGAAACAGGGTCTAAGTTGTTGAGGGTCTTGCTAAGTTGCTGAGGCTGGCCTCAAACCTGCAAGCCTCCTGTCTCAGTCTCCCAAGTGCTAGGATTACAGGCATGCGTCACCACGCCTGGCTTATCAGTGGGTTCTTGTGAACAGTTTCTAAAGTAAAAACATGGCATAAAAGGCCCCTCACAATCTCTGATTGTCTTCCCACCTTTCTCTCTGGCACATCCTCCATTCTCCAGCCACGTCTACTAGGTGCTTCCTTCCCCAGAGCACCCTCCCTCATCCCTCTGCACACACTCATTCCTCAGTGTGGAAGGCCCTTTCCCAAGTGTTCTGAAGGCTCTTGAAGGGCTCACTTCCTCTGGCACCACCTGGCCGGGGGTGGGGTCCTCCCCCGGTGTTCCCACAGCATCGTTCTTTCATAACACCATGGCACACTTACTTCCCTATTTTATTTACCTCGTCTTCCTCCCAGGACTCTCTGTGTCTTTTATCTCTATAACCCTAGACCAGTATCAGGTACATAGCAGGCCCCTCCATCAACACCAGATGGAGAATGGATAAATGAATAATGGAATAAGTGGGCAAATTCTGGGCTGAGAGATAATCACATAGCATGTCACACAATATAAAGGCAAAAAAAAAAAAAAACCTGGGAATTCTGGGGAATGTGACTTTTAAGGGAGAGTTGGAGGAGGGGTTGGGAAGGGACCTGGGGAGGCAGAGTCAGAGAGGTTAACAGGGAATAATAAAGGTGTGGGCATTTGAATGCTGAGAGAATGAAGCCAGGAGTGCACAGTACATACGCCAGGCCTTTCAGCCTGGCAGCGTGATGTCAGGCCTGGCTGCGGTCAGATGTCAGCCCAGACACCTCCAGGCCTTGGGCCAGCCTGGGGTCTCCTATTTGTCCTCTTCTTCTACTCTCTGGGAAGAACAGAGAAGAAAACAGAGAGAAGGGAGAGAAAGAGATATGTTTGCCTGCTATAGGGAGGTCAGGCTCTTCTTGTGGAAAGTTCTAGGGAGCTCTAGAAGGGATCTCTCCAGGAAACACCAGAGGCCCATCATCCTGCCTTGCGGCCACTTCTGTACTGCTATTCTGACAGTTTTACTTGTCTCCACCCCCTACTTGATTGTGAGTTTCCTGATCACAGGACCCATGCCTGTGTTTTCACATGTGCACTCCCAGTGCCTAGCTAATGACAGATAATAAACACACGTGGGTTCTGGGGCAGCAGTGAGTGCACAGCTTTGGGATTCTAAGTGAACCATTCAGTTAACCTCTCCCTTAGGGAGTGTAGCCCAGAGATACTCAATCAAATCTCTGAAAACCACATTTTTTTTATACTGAGGATTGAACTAAGGGGCATTCTACCTCTGAGCTACACCCCCAGCCCTATTTTTTATTTTATTTTTGAAACAGGGCCTCACTAGGTTGATGAGCGTCTCATACTTGTGAAGGCTGTCCTCGAACCTGCGATCTTCCTGTCTCAGCTTCCCAAGTACCGGGATTACAAGCATGTGCCACCACGCCCAGCTTGAAAACGACATCTTTATGGGATGCT
Organism: Glis glis; assembly: GCA_004027185.1. Lineage (NCBI taxonomy): Eukaryota > Metazoa > Chordata > Mammalia > Rodentia > Gliridae > Glis > Glis glis. The sequence goes on from PVJS01004315.1 coordinate 66,078, forward strand.
TACTGCATTCACAGGAGGGCTGTCCCTTGGTATAGTGAACAGGAGAGGGGGCTCTGGATTAAATCTGGATTAGAATTCTGGTCCTGCTACTTACTAGCAAAGTGACTTTAGACACAGTACTCGACCTCTCCAAACCTGCCTCTCGACACATGGGATGAATAATAGTATCTTCTCCAGAGAGGTAATAGGAGATTCAAATGAGAAATACAAAGCAGTCAGTACAGTGCCTGCTTCATGGCAAATGCTGGTTATTGTTATTACTATTATTGTTGTTTTTGTTTTATTCAGAGGTGTGGATAAGGGCTTTGAAGAATGCTTTCTAAATACCTCATTTGTTTTGTTTTTCAGAGAAGGTTCCAAGTACTAGCAATGATTATGTTTCACAGATACAACTGGGGTACTCAGTTTGGCAGTTTGGTTTTGTAAATGTTTATTCATTGTCTCCCAGGTGTCTAGCATGTGCTAGAAACTATTGGTGATACAAGAGATCTGTATACCATGGTTCCTGCTATCGAACAGTAGCAGGAGGAAAGCAGGACCACAGGATCGAGGTCAAGATGTTCACGTGGTGGAGAGACAGGCAGTGTGTGTGGAAACAGAATCGAGTGGCAGCGAGGAGAGGAGGAGAGGTCACCGGGCACAGCCAGGCCTGCAGAGGACCTCAGATGCGGGTCTGTGGAGTTTGGATGCAGCCCAGTGAGGAATTTCCATGTCCCTCTTGGTTAGATCTGAGTCTTACCTTCTCTTCCATGTCTGTTTTAGTCACAAGCACCTCTTCAGCAAAGCCCACCTCCCTCTCTCGCTTGATTCCCCGACCATCCTTATCAAAGACCTTCCAGGTGAACAGGCAGCCATCCTCAGCCGTGGTCAGTAGGAACTGGTCATCAAAGGTGAGCAACATCTGCAGAGAAAAACATCATGGAGAGGAAGCTTTCTGGGGCTGAGCCAGCCACTGTGCAAAGCTGCCATCCACGTAACCCCAGGTATAGCCTCGCAACAAGGTAGACGTGGTCCTGGACAAGAACGGGGAAGGAACCTTCACCAGCTTCTTTCTGTGAATGAATGAAAGAAGCAAGGCTATGTGTACATTCCCTGTGGACTTGGACTTAACTATGATCTAGGATGTATAAAGAACTCTTAAAGCTCAACCGTCAAATGACCTGACAGTCCAACGTGGGCAAAGGATTTGAAGACAGTTCACTGAAAAGCATATACAAATAGCTGAGTATGCACATAAAAGGTGTTCACCATTGTAAGCCACTGGGGGGATGCAAATGGACTATGATGAGATATCACTGCACACCATTAGAACAACTCAAATAAAAACAGTGATAGCACTGAGTACTGCAATGCTGCACAGAAGCAGAGATGCTGCTGATGGGAATGTAAAATGGCACGGCCACTCTCGGTGACAGCTTGGCAGTTTCTTTTTTATTTATTTTTTTTGCGGTACTGAAGATTGAACCCAGGGGCATTCTACCTTCGAGTTACACCCCCAGCCCTATTTTTTTTTTTTTTTGCGTTACCAGGGATTTAACGCAGGGGCGGTCTACCTCCGCGCTATGCCCCCAGCCCTATTTTTTATACTTTATTTTTGAAACCGGGTCTCATGAAGTTGCGGAGGGCCTCACTAAGGAGAGAGAGAGAGAGAGAGAGAGAGACAGAGAGAGAGAGAGAGACAGAGAGAGAGAGACAGAGACAGAGAGATAGGGAGAGAGAGAGCAAGAGCTGAGGCTGGCCACGAACCCGGATCCTCCGATGTCCGCCTCCCTATTTTTATTCTTTATTTTGAAACAGGGTCTCACTAAATTGTGGAGGGCCTCACTAAGTAGCTAAGGCTGGCTGTGAACCCAGATCCTCCAGTTTCAGCCTCCCAAGTACTGGGATTACAAGTGTGCGCCACCACACCTGGCTTGGGCAGTTTCTTAAAAAACTAAACACCCACTTACCATATCATTCGGCATTCAAACTCCTGGGCGTCTATCCCAGAGAAATAAAAAGTTAAGTCCACACAAAAACCTGTACATGATTATTCATAGCGGCTTTATTCGTAATAGCCAAACACTAGAAAAAAATCAAAACATCTTACAGTGGGTAGATGGTTAAGAAAACTGTGCTTTGTTACTGAGCAATAAAAAGGAATGAACTATTAGTATACAAAACAACTGGGATAGATCTGAAGAGTATTACGCTGAGTGAAGAAGCCATTCTCAGAAGGTCACGTGCTGTATAATTCAATTTATGTAAAATTCTCAAAATGACCAAATTATAGGAATGGAGAATAAATGATGGTTGCCAGGGATTAGGGATGGTGGGGAGGGGTGGGCATCACTATAAAAGGACAGCATGAACGGGTCTTGGTGGTGATGGAGCAGTTCTGTGTCTTGATTGTGGTGGTGGTTATGAAAACTATGCATGATAAAATGCCACAGGTCTACATGCATGCAGTGTACCAGCATTAGTTTTTTGGTGTGATACTGTACCAGAGTTACATAAGATGTAATTATTGGGGGAAACTGGGTGAAGGGTACACAGGACCTCTGCTATGTTCAAAATTTCCTGGGACTCTATAATTAATTCACAATACAAAGTCAAGACAGAAGAGGTAACTATGAAAAATGCCTTTTCACAATCAGTAATATGTGTCAAGAGCTTTAAAAATGGTAATATTCTTCCATTCAGGAATTCCATCTCTGTCTAGGAATTTAGCCTCAGGAAATCATTAGAGATGCACATATAAATTTGCAGACTAGGATATTTGTGATAGTTCATAAGATACATTGAAAGAGAAGAATTAGTAAGTTATGGTCATCAGATGATAGAATATATAATAGAAAATGCTTATATTAGTGTTAAGTTTTAAAAAGTAGGCTACAAAAGAATAGCAATATTGTATAATATTAATTTTATTTAACACACATTATATATTATATATAAAATGGTGGATGGAAATGCATCAGAATATTAATGATGATACTACTATGAGGACTTTTACTTCTAAAATAGACATGCATTGCTTCTATAATAAAGATTATCTTATTCACAAAACTTAGTAGATCTGAAGGAAAGAATGGGAAATATTAATTTTTTTTGCAGTACTGGGGATTGAACCCAGGGGCATTTTACCTCCAAGCTACACCCCCAGTCCTATTTTTTATTCTTTATTTGGAAACAGGGTCTCACTAAGTTGAGGAGGGCCTCACTAAGTAGCTGAGGCTGGCCTTGAACCTGTGATCCTCCTGTCTCAGCCTCCCAAGTACTGGGATTACAAGCGTGCACCACCATGCCCGGTTTATAGTAATTTACTTTAGATCCAAGGCCCAGGCTCAGCATAGGAATGTTTTATTTTATAATAAAAATACTTTCTTAATAAGGATAGTGCCTATCCTTATTTGGGACATAATAAAAACCTCAGGTGTTCATGTCATTCATTCTGAAATAAGAGGGAAGGTGATATGTGACACACATTTTCCCAGTACCTGTTTTTCAGGGGTTCTGTGTAAATGTAGACATTACTTTCTTTTTTTTTTTTGCGGTACCGGGGATTGAACGCAGGGGCGTTCTACCTCCGCGCTACGCCCCTGGCCCTATTTTTTTATACTTTATTTTGAAACTGGGTCTCACAAAGTTGCGGAGGGCCTCACTAAGTAGAGAGGGAGAGAGAGTCAGGGAGGGAGGGAGAGAGGGAGGGAGGGAGGGAGAGAGAGAGAGAGAGAGAGAGAGAGA